>ML362645.1:74000-143019 GCA_005239505.1 Nicotiana paniculata
CACTTTTAGTCTAGTTCTTTGCTATTATAATAATCGTATTCTCTGCCTTTAAATTCTAGTTTGATTAGTAGTTTTCTTTTGCTAAGTACAAGAATCTATTTCATGTTAAAAATAATATTTTTAATGAGCCCTTAAATTATTCGTCACTATTTGATTCAATTATCATCAATATATCTTGGTAAATAATAGATTTCTCAAAGAGTAATTGGTTTGATAGTGTTACGTTGAAATATAGTTGCAAGAATATGTGTTTGCTAGTGTATGACTCATATTTAAGAGAAAATTGATAAACAACCTGAAAAACTGAAAAATCGAAAGAACTGACATAAATCGAATTGATAAAAACCCAACTTAATTGGTTTGGTTGGTTTCAATATTTAAAAAATTGACTTATTTGGTTTGGTTTTTTAAAAGGGAAACTACCACCTATGTCCATTTATAAGTAGATCATTACAAAATTGACCAATTATAAAATATTATCAATATTAGCCAAATATTACTAATATTAGCCAATTAGCTATTTGTAGCAAGAAAATATTAAATTTTTGCTTTATTTTGAGTGGGTGTTATTAGAACAAATTGGGTACATTTTAAGGAGTTTGAATCTCAGTTTTGGGATGATTTAGTGAAGTTTTAAGGTGGTTTGAATTGAAAATTCGAAGTAAAAACTGAACATGAAAAAAAATGATATGTGTATCACATTGTGTATCAAATATGTATCATATTTGTATCAATTGTATAACACATGTATATCCATTGATACATGTGTGTGAGATACATGTGTGATACATGTTTGATACATGTGACGCAAAAGAATTTTTTGAACTCGATCTAATAACGAATTTTGATACAAAACCCGTCCAAATCACCTCCAATCATCCTCAAATTCTGTATATTGACTTATCTATATATTTTTAATGAATTTCAACTATACCCATTGAAAAAGTTCTTTTTTCTGCTTAGCTTTTTGGAATGTTGTATTTTTTTTGTTTCATCACCTTATTTGCTACATCATCCATGAAATTTCTTTTCCGTCTTTCATCTAATGTTGCTAATCACACTTCAAAATCTGGAATGTGATTTTTGCACGTGATTCTTTGAGAAAAAGAACCTTATTTATTTGTTTTTTTAATTTTTATATATACTTGGATGGTTTTGGTAAGTCTATGACTAATGGCTAGAGGTTGGTAAGTTGAGACTTATTTGGGACATTTGTGTAAGTTTCCCTTTTTAAAACCCATCCAAGCCGAACCATGAACACCCCTAAGTCCCAACATGGGTGGCCTAAAGCAATCTTACGGGCCTTTTAATTTTTTTCATTATATATATTTGATTAAGAATACGCACAATTAAGTGTATGTACAAATACTTATATAAATATATATTACTATTAAATTCTTAGATGTTAAATTAATATTTTATTTTTTATTTGTATAACAGAAATCAGTCTTATTTGAATTTTAAAGAAATCGAATACACAAACACTTCTGTTAATGAAATAAAGTGATTTTTTGGAAAAAGCCTGACTTTTGTCCTATAAATAAACACTGAGAATCCCTACAAAGTGATTCAAAAAATTTGCAAGTATCAATAGTGGCTTGTTGTATCCTTGATGTTTTTCGCGTGCACTGATTATAGAAGGACATGGTTCTTCTAAGTGCTCCTTAACCTACTGTTGCTGAAATAGTAAATGCGAAAGTAAAGAACACAAGTATTTTTACGAGAAAAACATCCGGTGAAAAAGGTGAAAAATCCTGACCTACTACTCAGTGGAATTTTTCTCAACACTTCACTAAATCACTGAGTCAAACAACATTTACAAAAACTCTTTGTAAACCTAAGGATTACCTCTAATCCCGTTGTGGCAACCAACCTCAAACTGTTACGACAACTTCAAGTTAACTCTAACTTGAATACTCAGAGTACCTATTAAATCGCTTCTAGATAACGCTGAAAGATACAATTTGAAAACCACCTACTACAATGAAACTAGAATAAAAGACAAACACTTGAACTTGGTTCTTTTATCTGGTTCATGTAGCTTTAAGTTCGCACACTTGAATCACATAAGAATTGCTTGCAAAATGCCTTGATATTTTGCTCTCAACTCACGTTTAAGTTCAGCTTTTGTGCATACCTGTAAAATGAGAACATCCTGCAATATATAGAGTTAGTATAATGAGAAATAACTAGAGTTCTAATGTTATTCTTCCTTGGTGGAAGAGTTTTAATTGTCTTCAACTTCGAACTCCTCCCTTATCTTGGATAATGTTCTCTTTGAGTAAGGAGTCCTTCTCCTTATCAATTATGCAACCTTTTCGATTAGGAGATATCAGATATAACATGTTAAGCTTATCTCTCTCATGTGCATCCCTTATGCTCGAATCTGCCCGAGTCTGTATACACATGGAATGGACCTGGTTCATGCCTGAGTTCCTTTGTCAATCTTCAAAACAAACTTCACTTGGGCCAACAAATTTCCTTTTTTGTTGATGACAAACTCTGTGATTTTCATAACCATAGGCCTTGTGTCAATTCAACTCAAAACTTTCCATATTATAGTCACTAATCAAAGGACCGGGTTCATTAGGTTATAGACATCACAGTCCAAAGTAAAATCACAATCTATTTCCCCATTTTTGGCATCATCAAAAAGTTGCATAATTATGTTAGATAACCAGATTTTAACAAAAAATTACTCATGACCACTGGGGATACTTCAAATGCAATCATGGAGTCAATCATCATCTATCAATCTAAGGATATTAGTCATCTAAGAAACATCAACAAACAATTAGAGCAAAAATCAGTGAATTTCATTGATTGATAAGATCCTACCACAAAGCATAAGAGGAAATAAAGACACTGGATCATGAGAAAAAGAAAAAAAAATCTGGAACTGGGTCACTGGTTGATCTACACTGGGTTAGGAAGGCTTAAGGCTGGGAAGGACCAGGTTCTTGGTTTTTGTCTTGAAGCAGTTTCAGCATATCCGGAAGAATGCCATCATTCTTCTCCTTTTCTGTTGCCAGCACAGCTTTGAGAGCATCTTTTTCAGCCTTTACTTCTGCCAACCTCTTCTTCAACCTATCAATTTTAGCATCCTTAACCTTGCTTTCTTGCACCAAGGCTCACACTTTGCTATCACTGGTACCTTTTTGGATGAACGAGGTTCATTGGGAGTGGTTTGGACCTCATAGTCACAAGCAATTAGAGTATTTATCCCAAACTAATCTTTGTTGTACCAACCTCCCATTTCTTAAGGGGTACTTTGAAGTGTGCAAGTATAGCCGTGAGAATAAAACCATAGGGTATGGCGTGAGTTTTGGTGCCATTCAGAATGCTATCAAGAAGCTGGATGATGAATCCAGGACAATTGATTTGCCTCCCACTGTCCAAAAATTCCATAAGGACCAGGTCCATGAATGTAGCAATATGCCTCCTTTCTTGCCTAGGCATTACAACTTTGTTCACAAACTTGAACAACACTTTGTGGGGTGGCTTTATCTCATTTTTTTAGATATTCTTGGGCTCAAGTGCTTCATCATCATCACCAAACTTTCTTGTAATGGCAAGGGCAGTAGGGAGATTCTCTAGACTTGGCCATTTAAGCTTCTTATAATCTTTGTACCTTTCAGTAGGTACATCCAAGATCTCTCCTAATTCTTTAGCATCAAAGCTCACTGTCACCCCCTTTACCACACTGGTGACCTTACCATCGTTGATCTCACAATTAGCCATGAACTCCACAATCTCAGTTCTGCCGAGCTTCCCATCTATCTGAAGGACCATGTCCTTCCATCCTTGCAATTGTAACTTCTCCAGCAGCAAAACCATACCTTCCTCCTCCAAGTTCCTGAGAAGTCTACCTTTCAAGATGGTTCTCTTCCCAAACTTAACCATCTTTTCCTTCTCAGAATCAGATTCTTCTTCTTCCTCTTCTCCACTTCATTCCTCTTCCTCCAATATTTTCAGCTTCCTTGATTTCAATGCAGACGTGGTCCTTTTAACCAAAGAAGATGGCTCTGCTGACTTAGCTTTTGAAACAGACTTCTTTGTGGAAGTCTTGGATTTATTTGTCTTTGGAGTCACAACCTCCACTTCTTCTGTCTCATTTTTATCTCGAAGGACCAGGTCCATCTCGTCAATTTCAACAGCCTCAACAGGCTCAAACACCTTCCTTTTTCCTTTAGTGTCATCTTTTTTTTTTACTTTTTTCTAAGGCTTTTTCCAGCTCAACCTCACTCTGTCTTTTCTGACTCCTTGTATCTCTTCCTCTTGTAGGAGGAATCTCTATAGGGATAGAAGAGGCATCCTTTCTCTTCTTGTTCGCCCTAGCAGTCTTAGGAACTTTGAATCCAGAACTCCTTTCCTTTTTGGGATTGTAACTGTCAGTCACCTTCTTCAGTAGGTCTGCATGGTCGGATGGAAGAAGTTCTTGATCATCTTTCCCTAATTGAATCAGCCCCTCGGCAGCTTCTCCAGACCCACTTCCTTCTTTTCTTTTACATGTTCTTCTTCTCCATCAGATTCCTCACTCCAAATTACCATTGCTCATGTTTCTTCAGTCAGGCTAACAAGAGTGGGTGAACTTTCAGCCACTCATTTTTCCATGCCCCTCACAACAACTTGAACACCCTCATTCTTGTTTTCTTTTCTTCTTTTGTCTTTAACACCTATTTTCCCAGACTCAGTAGATACAACCCCAGCCACAGTCCCACCAGAATGAATCTATTCTCCAAGTTTTTAGTGACCTCAGAGATGTTTTCACTAGTAATATTTAGGCCAGAAGTTAACTGTTCAGTTTAAGAAGAAACATTTTCTTCCCCCTCAATAGAAGACTTGAATGATTCTTCAGATTTTTGTGGTTCCTGGGCCTAGCTTGCTTTCAATTGTTCATCTAATTTCTTGGATAATGCACTCCCAGCCACAGTCTTGCGAGCAATCATCTTAAATCCTCCTTTCTTAGACTGAGATGTGGTTGCAGGTGTGATAGATGGTGTGGTATGATTTCCTTGGGTGGTAATGAGGTATTTTCAAAAGGGTTTTCCATTTCTGTGTTTGGGAGTTTTAGAAATGAGTTTGTGTGTGTTTGGAAAATGAGAGAAGTTGGAGAGAATTTTGACGGCATGAATATTTAGAAGTGAAGAAATAAGTAAAGCCTTATCAATATAAAGTAGAGGAGTTCAATTGAGTAACGACAGCCTTTTCAGAAGTCTCATCAAGCTGCAAGTCAGTTTGAAAAGACGTTGAAGAGTGTCCCTAGAATCTAGGCACTTAATGCGGTTTGGACTCCTTTTTGAAAGAAAATGGTTCAATTCATAACGGATAAATTCAAAAGGACTTAGGATTAAATGGGACTCTCCTCTTAATCATGATCCAAATATAATTATTCCAAATTATGCAGAGTGGAGAATACATACCAAGTAATCATTGATAAACCGGGTTCCTTACTGAGAAATCTCTTGTGAAAGTCCAAACTTTCCAAGAAAATAGAGATAATATCATTAGACATTAATGAGTAATTTTAGTACATGTAACAAGATTATACTAATGAAAGTATGAGAATGAGCAAAATCTAATCTAATTATGTACAAAATTTATAGATTTTCTAACCAAAAAAAGTCATTTTTTTCATTTTTTTTTTTCGATTATGAATTTGAACTAGTCCTTTTAGGTGATATTAATCATCCCTAATTATAACATGTTCCCTTCAAAGTAAACTCTACTTAGATATTTTGTGAAGATGTCAGTTATTTGCTTGTTAGTAGCACAAAACTCCACAGTAATCAACCCCTTTTCATAGTTGTCCCTCAAAAAGTGATGTCTCGCATCTATGTGTTTAGTCCTTTTATGATGAATTGAGTTCTTGGCCATACTAATTGCACTAGTGTTGTCACAAAAGATGGGTATACAACCTATATCAATCCCAAAGTCCATTAATTGATGTTTGATCCACAATAGTTGACCACAACATGAGGCAGCAACAACATACTTAGCTTCAACAGTAGATAAGGGCGCATAATTTTGCTTTTTGGTGGCCCAAGACACAAGACATGAGCCAATAAAGTGTGCCATACCTGAGGTTCTCTTTCTATCCATAAGAAAACCTGCATAATCAGCATCAGCATATCCCACTAGATTGAAATTACTACCTTTTTGGATACCATAGACAAAGGTCAGTGGTGCCTTTTAGGTATCTCAAGATTCTCTTGACAGCAGTCAAGTGAGACTCCTTTGGATTTTCCTGAAATCTAGCACAAAGGCCTACATAGAAAACAATGTCAGGTCTAGCAGTGAGATACAACAAAGAGTCAATCATTCCCCTATATAATTTCTGATCAACAAATGAACCAGGTTCATCTACATCCAACTTTATGGTTGTTGCAATAAGAGTGTCAATTTCTTTGGAATCTTTCATTTTAAACCTGTTAAGCAACTTTTTTACATACTTATGCTGATGGATCATAGTTCTATTGAATTTTGTTTAATTTGTAATCCCAAAAAAGAATTAAGCTCACCCATCATGCTTATTTCAAATTCACTTCCCATTAGTTTAGCAAATTCTTTACTTAACTTATCAGTAGTTGCTCCAAATATTATATCATCGACATATATTGAATACCAAGAGATCTTTATATTTTTCTTTCAAGAATAAAGTATTATCAATCTTACCTCTTTTGTAGCCATGCTCAAGTAGTAATTTTGATAATCTTCATACCATGTTCTTGAAGCCTGCTTGAGTCCATAAAGTGTCTTATCAAGTTTGTACACATGATCATGACATTTCTTTCTTTCGAGGACTGGAGGTTGCTTGACAAATACTTCTTCCTTTAGATATCCATTGAGGAAGGCACTCTTTACATCCATCTGATGGAGAGTGAATTCTATGTAAGCAGCAAAGACTATGAGCAGTCTAATTACTTCCAATCTTGCAACTAGAGTAAAAGTTTAATCATAGTCTATGTCCTCCTCTTGACTATATCCTTGAACCACCAATCTTGCCTTGTTCCTTGTAATTGTTCCATCTTCATCAAGTTTGTTTATAAAGACCCATTTTGTGCCAACAATTGATTTGTCCTTAGGTCTTGGTACTAGATGCCAAACTTGACTCTTCTCAAACTGATTGAGTTAATCTTGCATTTCATTCACCCAATCTGTATCCTGCAAAGCCTCAACAACATTTTTCGGTTCAATAAGAGATAAAAAAGCATTAAAATCACAAAGATTTTTCAATGAAGATCTGGTTTTGATTCCAGAGGTTGGATCAATAATTATGTTCTCAATGGGATGCAAATTTTGATACTTGTAGGGTTTCACAACCAGCTGGTTTCCTCTAGATATACCTTCAATATTTTGTTGCCGAGGAACATCTATTCCCCAGGGCATGTTGCCCTGGGTGGAAGGACATGTTCCATCACTTGTTCCCTCCTCTACTGCAGCTTCAGTCTGGGATGTGGTTTCATTTGAATTTCTTACCAGCCCAATCGCTTCATCATCATGTTCCTGCTCTCAGAAAGAAGGTTAGTTTCATCAAAAATCACATGTACACTTTCTTCTACACACATAGTTCTTTTGTTATAAATCTTATAAACTTTACCATGTGAAGAATATCACAAGAATACCCCCTCATCACTTTTGGGATCAAACTTACCTAGGGAGTCTTTACCATTATTGTGCACAAAGAACTTGCATCCAAATTACCTAATATGGGATTTGTTTTGGTTTCTCCCTTTAAGTATCTCAAAGAGACTCTTCTCTACAATATGTATAGTCATGCACCTATTTATGATGTAGCATACAGTGTTCACAGCTTCTGCCCAGAAACTATGAGGCAGTTTACTAGAAAGAAGCATAGCCCTAGCCATATCTTCAAATGTCCTATTCTTTCTCTCAACTACTCCATTTTGTTGTGGAGTCCTAGGAGCAGATCAATTATGATATATTCTATGTCTATCACAAAATTCATCAAATTTAGCATTCTCAAATTTAGTACCTTGATTAGACCTAATTGATGTAAGTTTATTACCTAGTTGTTTCTGGGTTTTTCTAACAAGTGAAGTGAACATGTCAAATGCTTCATCTTTATATGTTAAAAATAATGTCCAAGTAAACCTAGAGTAATCATCAACAAGTACCATCACATATCTCTTACCACCTCTGCTTAATGTTCTCATTGGTCCACAAAGATCCATATGGAACCGTTTCATCGTCCTGGTGGTGCTTATCACTTTCTTTCTTTTAAAAGAGGATCTTACCTGCTTCCCCCTTGCACAAGCCTCACAAATTTTATCTTTCTTGAACTTAATGTTAGGCAGTCCTATCACCAAGTCCTTGGAAACTAGTTTGTTGAGTTAACTTAGACTGGCATGTCCAAGTCTCTTATGCCAAATGAGGGGATCATTATCCAACACACTTAAGCAAGTGAGTTTATTTTCTGAAAGTGTGGAGGGATCTACAACATATATGTTGTTCACTCTTTTTCCCTGCAAAACAATCTTGTCAGTGGTAAAATTAATCACAAAGCATTTGGTAGAGGTGAATGCTACCATGTTACCTCTATCACACAATTGTGATACACTTATTAGGTTGTACTTCGGTCCATCTATCAAGTAGATGTTATCAATAGAGTGAGAATTTGTCTTACCTACCTTTCCAACCCAATGATCTCACCTTTCTTCCTATATCCAAAGGAGACATTACCTCCTTTAAGGTCCTCAAGTGAAAGGAACTAGTTCTTGTTTCCTGTCATGTGCTTTGATCTACCACTATCCATGTACCATATTTGGCTACTCCCCTTCACTTGGACCTGCAAAAGGAAATCAGGGGTTATTCTTAGGAACCCAAACTAGTTTGTGTCCCTTTTTATGGACAATAGGATGAATTAAATTCATTTTAGCCCAACTTGGTAGCCTATTCTTCCCTTGAACAAATTCTTTGTTCTTTTTCCTTGCTTTTTCTTTTGTAGTGCATTCACTTTTATAGTGACCTATTTTACCATAGTGTGTGCAAATCTTGTTCTCAGGAAGTGTGAGGTACTTGCTTATAGAATCCCATTTAGGTGCCAGGTTCCCCAAAACCAAGTTCTCTTCTGTTGCTACTATGGTGTTCCTGTATCCATGAAAGTGCATCGGAGGACCTGTTCCATTTACAAATTATGTCTAGCTCATGCTTGACCTTGCTTAGATCCTCCTTTAGGATTCTTACCTGCTCATCCCTTTTATATAACTCATCTTTCATTGTTCCTACATTTTCTCCTAGAGTGAGTTGTGTGTGATCAACTGTCTTTTTACATATTCCTAATTTCAATTTTAGATTTTCAGATCTAAGCTCTAGGACAGTTGGGCCAAGTGCATGAACCTGATTCTTAAAAATAGTATTTCACTTACAGTTTCACTAACCCTAAGTTCCAGATTTTTGCACTTAGCCTTCAAACACACATTCTTTAGAAAATTATTCCTTTTAATTGTTTACATCCTCAGATTCATCAATTAGTTCTAGAAGTAACTCATATAACCTTTCTTTAGACAACAATTTAATCTTGTCTTTGAGATGAAGTACACTTACCTCAATTTCCTCATCAGGTTCTCCAATGACCATAAGTGCTTGTTTATCCCCATCATCATCATCTGAGCTTTCTCCCCAAGAAGCAACCATAGACTTGGTTGATCCTTTATTTTTCTTAGGTTGAACCTGTTCCTTCGTTCAACTCTTTCCTTCTTCCATTCAATTTACCATTGAGGACAATTCTTAATGTGGTGATCAGTCTTCCCGCACTTGTAGCATCCATCATTTATTTGATTTTCATGAACTTTTGACTTGCTGTAGCTTCCACTTCTTGAAGGACCATTTCCTCTCCTCATGCACTTCTTGAATTCCTTGGTGATCATAGCCATTTCATCATCTTCCAGATCATAACCTTCAGTGATTCTGAGTGTCAGACTCATTTCCTTCTTAGGTACATCCATTTTCATGGTTTGTCTCCTAAGTTCATAGGCAGTAAGTTTTCCAATTAATTCGTTCAGTGGGAGGGTAAAAATGTTCTTTGATTCCTGAATGGAAGTGATTTTTCTCTCCCAAGTAACAGCCAGAACCCTTGTCAAAATCTTCTTGACTCTATCTTCTTTAGGAATAATCCTTCCAAGAGACTTTAGTTCATTTGTCAATGTAGTGAACCTTGTGTACATCTGTTGAATGGTTTTTCCTTCCTTCATAGTAAAGTTCACATATTGAGAATACATTAGAGTTCCTCTGAATCTCTTCACCTGAGGTTTCCTTCATGAGCCACTTGCAGAGTGTCCCAAATTTCCTTAGCATTGGTACAACTTTGGATCCTGTTGTACTCATCTGGACCAAGTCCACAAACAAGTCATTTCTTAGCTTTAGCATTCTTCTCCCATTTTTCAAGTCCTCAGCAGTGCAATCTGCTCTTGTCTTTGGCACCTCTACTCCTTCAACATTTATCTTCATGGTTGACACTGGACCATTGGTGACAATGTCCCATAGCTCATAGTCTTCTTCTATAATATGATCTCTCACCCTTTTTTCCACCAAAAGTAGTATTGGCTATTGAAGAGTGGTGGCCTAGCAGTGGATTGCTCTTCCTAGTTTCCAGGTGATGCACTCATCTTGATCTTCTCCTAAGATGTTAGCCTCTTCAAGGATAACCCGCTCTAATACCAATTGATGTTTTATACGTCAATGCCACACAAGAAGGGGGGAGGTTTGGATGGTGTCCAATTTTTCGCATACGCTGATTATAGAAGGACCTGTGGTGTCCAATCTTCTAAGTGTTCCTTAACCTACTGTTGCTGAAATAGTAAATGTGAAAAGTAAAGAACACAAGTATTTTACGTGGAAAACACCTGGCTCAAAAGTTGAAAAAACTACGACATACTACTCAGTAGGATTTTCCATAACACTTCACTAAATCACTGAGCCAAACAATCCTGAATACTCAGCCTCTAAATATTGCGATAACTTTAAGTTAACTCTAACTTGAATACTCAGAATACATATTACAATTGCTTCTAGATAAAGCTGAAAGGTACAATTTGAAAACCACATACTACAATGAAACTAGAATAAAAGGCAGATACTTAGAACTGGTTCTTCTATCTGGTTCATGTAACTTCAGATTCGCACACATGAATCACACAGGAATTGCTTGCAAAATGCCTTGCTATTTTGCTCTGAACTCACGTTTAACTTCAGCTTTTGTGCGTACTTGTAAAATGAGAACATATTGCAATATGTATAATTAGTAGAATGAGAAATAACTAGAGTTCTAATGCTACTCTTACTTGGTAGAAGAGTTCTAGTTGTCTTCAACTTCTAACTCCTTCCTTATCTTGGATAGTGTCTCTTTGAGTAAGGAGTCATTCTCCTTATCAATTATGCAACCGTTTCGATTAGGAGATATCAGATATAACAGGTTAAGCTTATCTCCCTCACGTGCATCCCTTATGCTCGAATCTTCCCATGTTTGTGTATACAAGGAATGGACCTGGTTCATGTCTGAATTTCTTTGTCAATCTTAAAAACAAACTTCACTTGGGCCAACAATCCTGAAAAAGATTGTTTGTGTTTTCTCCCCAATTATGTATACGACAATAACTTCTTTTAAGAAAGTAATTCTTACGCTTTAAGCCTTCTCAATCTCGTTTTCAATTTTTCTGATGATTTAATAACAATGTTGATAATTTGATGTTTAAGAAGGCATGAAGAATAATTTAGAAAAATACTTTTTATGATTGGGATGTGCAAAAATATAAAAACATGGAATAGAGGTAGTATCAAATTAGTTAAGTTAGATTTTTAATGAATCCTCAAAATTTATAATTTAATAATTAATTAAATTAATGTATATTAACACACAACTGCAAGTACTTCTAACATGTTGTGCGTGTATTTCAAAAATATGGACGTTCAAGAAATAAATACTTAACTTTCTTTCTTCCGGTCTACGATAAGTGACTATTTTACCTTTTGTCTTTGGCACACTCATTAAGGGAATACAAACGTAAAAATAGCATGGGCTAGCCAGTTTTCAGACTGGTCATTCAAAAATAGCCAGCGTTTGCAAAATCATTGAAAAATAACCACAATTTTACTGCAACACTGAAAGTTCCAGCATAATATACTAGAGATCGGTGCACCCTATGTATGAAATTTCAGCATATTATGCTGGAACTCCAACACGCAAAAAGTTCCAGCATAATATACTGGAGATTGGAGCACCTACGTATGAACTTCCAGCATATTATGTTGGACCGATATATTATACTGGAACTTCAGTATTATGCTGGAAGTCCAATATATTTTGCTGGAACTCCAGTATAATATATTGGAGTTCCAGTATACTTATGCTGGAACTCCAGTATATTATGCTGGAGTATTATTCGGATTTTAAATAGTGTTTTCGTTCAGATTTATCTTTACATGAATAGTGGCTAAATTTCAATTACTTTTGAAACTATGACAATTTTTGAATGACCACTTGTAAATCTGACTATTTTTAAATTTCTCCCTTTCTCCCGAAGAAAAAAGATGTATTCACTAAATTAACCTTGATTAAATATTACCTTGACACATTGTATGTAAATAAGGGCAAATTTCAGAAAAATAAAATTAATTTCTTCTTTATTATGTGAATGGACACTTATTTTGGACCAAAATAAAAAGGTAATATGGTCACTTATTGTAGAACGGAGGGAGCAATAAAAACGACACACACCCTGATAATATTTAGTAGTACTCATTTGGTCCGTTGTAATTGAACTTTGGCTGTTTTTACATATATTGAGGAATCCTTCTTTTAGTATTAATTAATAATAAAATTGACAATATTAATCTTCATTTGTTCTTTGAAAATATAACAAATACTTCTAGACTCTTTACTCCAATGATAACTTTAAAAAAAAAGTTAATTCCTTTTTTATATCTGAAAATATTCAATATTGTAGATCACAAAAAAAAGATAAAAAAATTAGTTAAAGTGGATCGAAGGGAGTATTGACTAACATAACTTCTGAACCCACTAATTGTATTCCGAATTCGTCAAATCCAAAATTCAATCTTCGGCCTATTACAGCAAGGTCTAACAAAGTGGAATAAGAGCACATGCGGATGTCATATTCGACAAATTAACTAGCTGGTCAATTGATTTTTTGTTTTTTTATAATTTAATTTTAGTTTTATGATCTTACTTTTTTTTACTCATGGAAAATTTATTTTTACACGTAAGAGATCTGTCTTTTATACCTAAGAAATTTTAAAAAGTCATTTTTTAAAATCCAAAAAATTGTAAAGGGCCTAATGTATAAATAACACCCAGATTTGTGAGTTGTAACGTTATTAGTGTTTGTGTTTCTTGTTGCAACAACGTGAATAACGTTGTAACTTGTAAGTGACGGCACGACTAATGTCAACTTCTACTTCTTCTCTATATGAAGCTCTGCAAGATAATTTTTCTTAGAATGCTCTGTGGAGGCCGAGTATGGAGGACCATTAATAAGTGGCGGATGCAGGATTTTTGTGAAGGGTTTTAAAAGGATTGTAGCTAGTGGAAATTGAAAAAGTTTGGAACCCCCTTGACCACTAAGTTATATTTTTGGGATGTGTCAAGGGGATTCAAAACTTAATATATAGAGGTAAGAAAATAAATTTTTCCTTATAACTACAGTGTACTTTTTTCGGCGAAGGGGATTTGGGTGAATCCCATTCCGCCCCTTAAATCCCCCTAAATCCGCCCATGCTTTTAATGTAAGAACATAGATCTTTACACAAATAATCGGACGGATTCATTGTTTACTTTTTCTAGTCGATAAGGGGAGCCTTGGAGCAACAGTAAAATTGTCTCCGTGTGACCTGTAGATCACGAGTTCGATCCGTGAAATTAGCCACTAATACTTACATTATAAGTCTCAATTGTCAAATATGATTTATAAATCGCAATCATCAAGTGGGACTATAAATTCAGTGTGCACATGTTTTGAATAACTTGGGGGAGACTTAGTTCTCTAGGTTAAACATAAAGGGTGATTTCAAAGTTTGGACCTTTCTCCAATTTGTTCATGAACAAATAAATTTTGTTAATCAAATGTATTCATCAAATAGGAAGGAAACATTCAAAATCGATTTATGAGCCGAAAAAAATGAGGTTTATAAATCTCTATCATCAAGTGCGATTTATAAGTTGTAACGGTAAAATTGTTTCTATGTGACCTATAGGTCCGTGAAATCAGCCCTTTCCCCGATTCTGCATGAATGTGAGATGCTTTGTGTACTGGCTGCCTTTTTTCTCTCTAAGTCGTGTATTCATATACTAGATGAAGCATGTCCGTGCTGAGCACGGGCCCAACAACGCGATGTTATGATAACCTATCGAAAAAATAAAAAAGTGTTGCGAGAATGTATGTAATTGTTTACACTACATACGTACAAAATTTCATATCCTAGTTGACAAGCATATAGTGTATTGCAAGAATTTTGCACTACCAAAAAATGTTTCCTCTTTTGTATTTGCTCTCATGAATCAAAAGAAGTTACAACATAAAATAAAAACAAAGGATAAAGCTTCACTAAATAGGTATGTACAATCATTTTAACATGCATCTTTTAGTTTCTTCCAAGCGCAGTAATTACCCCGAAAACCTTTACTTGCTTGGAGGTGTCTGGAGGCTTACGCAGCACAACCAACAAGCAACCCAAGCCCAACCATTACAATCAGGAGGCACGTGGGCGTGACATCGGACATGTAAAGCGTATTGATTTTCGCATATCGGGTTCTCTCTCCAATTCTGCTTTAACAAGAAGAATTATGTTAGAATTTATCAAGATAGCTAATATAGGAATTACGTAAGTCCGAATTAAATTTGAGTAAGAATGCTGATAAATACTACAGATCAGCAAGTCACATTTGAAGAGTCAGCCATTAATGTTCCTTTAATGCAAAAGAAGCTACAAATTTTTCTAATATGTTGCTCTTTTGCGTGTCAAAGTTTGAAGTATGGGCTTGTCCCTAATTGTCATAGCACCTACTAAAAATTGGAACTTTAATTTCCCTTTAGTACATGTAAAATTCGCTCATACACCAAAAAAATCGTACCATTTCTTTCAATTTTGTCCTTCTCAACTAAGGCTAAATCATAATATAAGCATTTAAAATTTGGGAGAGAATTGAGGTCCTTCTATGTCCTCTTCAATTGACACCAACACAAACTCTAGGAATATAAATTGGAAAACTAACATTGGGAAATTTTATAACTTTAGGAGAAAGAGGCTAAGATACTAAAGTGAAAGAAAAATCTTAAATTAAAGATTGTAGTTCCAAAAATATGATATAGTTTCTTTAGTAGTTTAGAGAGCCTTATTTCATGTTTCACATAATTAATACCGAGGGAAATATACCTTGTCCAAATGCTCCAATATTAAAACTTATATTAGTAATTAAGGTAAATTTTTAGTTTAATCAAGTTAGAGTGCAAAGTTGGGAAGATAAAATTAGAGTCTGCAATTTATAGCACATGAGAGTTCTTTGAATGTGTCAACTACTTATCATACCTGGAATAATTTTACTTGAATCGTTTTTACTTTTATGAGAGAAACGGAGTAGAACAACATTGAAATATGATTAATAAGAAATTGCCTTTTTTTTTACTGTTACAAGGCAAACAAAGTAGAAACGAAATGCTTATATCAAAATGCAGCACGAAATTATCCATACAGCAGTCATGAAAATTAAGATAACTGATATAATATGTTAATAATACATTCTTGTTATTCATAGTGGCAGCCACATAAGCAAGTAAAAGGTGAAAAAGACAACTCAATTCAAGATGCATATCCATATTTTGCCTCTAGGTGAGCCCACAATAGTGGTATTATCTCCACTCTAATTAAAAAGGTAAACATGAAGTAAAAGATAAACAAAAATACAAATGCAAATATAGAATAAAGAAACTGTAATAATCAAAGTATGAATTTAAGATGAAGATCATGGAGCTAATATCTATTTCAGTGCTATCAGCAGTTGTCAAAGGCAAACATCGGGATATTCCTTGTCCCTTTTTGAGCTTCTAACAATATTTATTTTAGTTATATATTTTTTTCAATAAGTTAGCTTCTACCGTTGTTATTCACGGCATCGATTCTGGAGATGAAAGAGTCTGTCGCTAAAGACCTCGCTGAATTTCGCGAAATACTAATGGACGTAGTATCAACCAAAGCTCTGGCATGACTTTCCCATCGACACCCAGTCATGGACGTAACTCGTCAAGACCATGCACCGGTGACCACTACTCTCCCTCATAAGCCAGCATCAGTGCAGTTTGGTCGATTTCGAGGTGATAATCCGGAGGCGTGAATATTTCAAGCGGAGCGATATTTTGATTTCTATAAAATCGAAGAGGACCAAAGACTCACTATGGATTCATTTTATCTTGACGGTGAAGCACTTGAATGGTATAGATGGCTATTCAGAAATAAATAATTGGTGGATTGGCCTCATTTTGCTGCTAAGGTAAGGATTCGATTGAAACAGAAAGGTCTCGGGTCGGTGGAGGGGAGATTAGCAAAACTCCGGCAAGTCACCACCGTCTCGGAGTTGCAGGGTCGGTTTGAAACCGTCGCTAACGAGACTGATGAGATCTCTGAGAGGCTCATGATCCGACTCTTTATTTCTGGGCTCCGGGAAGATATTAGGATTTCAGTTTTGAGTCATGAGCCTTAATTGTTTGATGAGCCCAAAACGTGTGACGAGGCTACGACGAGACACCCACAATATATGCTACAGTTGATAAATAATAGGGCAGGAAAAGAAGTACAATAATTTTAAGCAGTAAATTACAAAAATAAATACGTAACCTCAATGTATTATCAATATCCAGCTATAGCCAATCCTTAGACGAAATATAAAAACATTGAATAACTTAATCCATCAACGAAGAATAAGTAAACACACGTATTGATGCGGCGCGCATCCCGATCCCACCAATCCTCCCTTATTCCTCTAACAGTTACAATAAAAGTAGATCATATATATATATATATGATGCAGCGTGCAACCCGATCCCACCAATCCTCCCTTATTCCTCCATAACAATTACAATAAAATTAAATTATATATATATATATATATATATATATATATATATATATATATAGATGTGTGTGTGTGTGTGTGTGTTGCGGCGTGCAACCCGATCCTACAATATATCAATGTCAACATAATACTTCACCGTTATTACTCCGTATCAATCCACTTTTATTCCTCCTGTTGCAGTGTGCAACCCGTCCCACCGAATAATCATATTCACCTCCTCATCAATCCTCCCTTATTCCTCCTGTTGCGACGTGCAATCCGATCCATATCATAGTAAATCACACGTAATGAACATAAATTTCATAAAATCCACACAAGGACCTTACCGATACTTGAAATTTGGAACAAACCAACCGGGAGTCGTGTAAACAATAAAACTCAATAAGTTTACTGCTACTCAGCGATATCAATCCAGGATATCACAGAAATTACCAATAAAAACAATTTAAACCAATAAAAGGGGAAGAAATAATCCTACGGGGGAACAAATATCCAACAGGTAACAATTAAGCACGGAATTACAGTTAGACATGTAACAAGTAAGGCAAGAAGGAAAACAATATAAGGACAACGGAAAAAAACATGTAAAACAGGTAAATTGACGGTGCATAGGTACTCGTTACCTCACGTATACGTCGTTCACATGATTTATCACATAACAAACAATTCAAAGGTTCCTAAACCCTCAAGTCAAGGTTAGACACAACAGTTATCTCGATCCGCAGGCCACTCACTGCTCAAGTACTGTTTTTCCTCTAGAATTCACCTCCAACCCACTCGTATCTAGTCATAATTAGCTTAATACTATCAATTAACGCTAAAGAAATAAATTTCAATGCACAATTATAGAATTCCCAAATTTCTCCCAAAAAGTCAAAAACCTCCCACGGGCCCGCTTAGTCAAAACTCAAGGTTCGGACAAAATCCGTTTACCCATTCACCCGCAAGCCCGAATATGTGATTAGTTCCAGGAATCCGACATCAAATCAAGGTCTAAATCCCCAAATTTACAAAATTCTCAATTCTCCCAAAATTCCTAATTTCTACCCTTAAAGAACAAGAGTTAGGAATAGGAATTCAAGGAATGATAATGAAAATTGAAGAAAACGAATTAAGAAGTGAAAACCTATGATTTGGTGTTGAAATACCTCTTCAAAAATCGCCCTAGGTCGAGTTCTAAGGATGAAAAATGAAATTTGGGACTAAGTCCCGATTTTGTTCTGTTTTGAAAAACACTGGACAGATCTTCATCGTGTTCGCAAGAGACCTGTCGCGATCGCGATGCACAGCGGCTAGAAAGACCTTCGCGTTCACGAAGAGTTGACTGCGTTCGCAAAGGTGTGTCCCTCCTGACCTTCGCGTTTGCGAGCCTAGGCCCGCGTTCGCGTAGAACAACTCGAAGATCTCCCCAGTCCTCCTTCATTACACTACGCGTTCGCGTCTAGCCGGTCGCGTTCGCGAAGAGCAAACCCCCTAATGTTCCGCGTTTGCGACCAAGGCCTCGCGTCGTGATCGCGAAGCACAAAATGCATGTGCACCAACAACAACATAAACACCAGAATTTCTAAGTCTCAAACTACTTGTGGCCTATCCAAAATTCACCCGAGCCCTTAAGGATCCAAACCAAACATGCACACAAGTCTAAGAATATCATACAAACTTGCTCGTGCGATCAAATCGCCAAAATAACTCCTAGAGCTACGAATTTAGCACCAAAACCTATGAATTTCTCAAGAACACTTTAAAATTACTATTTTCTCAACCAGACGTCCGAATCACGTCAAATCAGTTCCGCTTCTCACCAAATTTCACAGACAAGGTTTAAATATCATAACGGACCTGTACCGGGATTCAAAACCAAAATACGAACCCGATACCATCAAAATCAAGCATTAAGCCAATTCTTTAAAATCATTAATTTTATGTAATTCAATTTTAGTCAAAAATTTATTTCTCGGGCTAGGGATCTCGGAATTCGATTCCGGGCATACGCCCAGATCCCATATTTTACTACGGACCCACCGGGACCGTCGAAACACGAGTCTGGATCCGTTTACTTAAAACGTTGATCGAAGTAAAAAAAAATTACTTTTAAATGCCAAAAATTATTATTTCTTCAATTTTCCATATAAAGGCTTTTAGGGATTACGCCCAGACTGTGTACGCAAATCGAGGTGGGTAAAAATAAGATTTATAAGGCTAACGAGCACAGAATGGAGTCCTAAAACACAAGATGACCCTTTGGATCATCACAATCTCCACCTCTAAAACAAACGTTCGTCCTCGAACGAACATAGAAAAGTACCTGAACTGGTGAACAAGTAGAGATATCTACTCCGCATGTCCGATTCGGCCTCCCAAGTAGCTACCTCAACAGGATGACCTCTCAACTGCACTCGAACTGAAGGATAACTCTTTGACTTCAACTGACGAACATGCCGGTCTAGAATGGCTACCAGCTCCTCCTCATAAGTCAGATCCTTGTCCAACTGGACAAAGCTGAAATCTAATACGTGGGACAGGTCGCCATGATACTTCCAGAGCATGGACACATGGGAATACTGGATGAAATAATGATAACCCTAGAGGCAACGCAAGTCTATAAGCCACCTCCCCCACTCTCTCGAGGATCTCAAACAACCCGATATACCTAGGGCTCAACTTGCTCTTCTTTTCGAACCTCATGACACCCTTCATGGGTGATACCCGAAGCAATACTCTCTCCCTAACGATGAATACCACATCACAAACTCTACGGTCGGCATAACTCTTCTGCATGGACTGAGCTGTGCGAAGTCGATCCTGGATAATCTTGACCTTGTCCAAGGACTCTTGTACTAGATCTGTACCCAACAACCGAGCCTCCCCCGACTCAAACCACCCAACTGGCGACCTGCACCGTCTACCGTATAATGCCTCATAGGGAGCCATCTGAATGCTCGACTGGTAGCTATTGTTGTAGGCGAACTCTGCAAGGGGAAAAAACTGATCCCATAATACTCCGAAGTTTACAACACAAGCTCAGAGCATATCCTCCAAGATCTGAATAGTACACTCAGACTGCCCGTCCGTCTGAGGATGGAATGTTGTGCTCAGCTCAACCCGCGTACCCAACTCATGTTGTATTTCCTCCAAAAGTGCGAGGTAAACTGCGTACCTCGATCAGAAATGATAGACATGGGCACACCGTGAAGACGAGCGATCTCTCGAATATAAATCTCTGCCAATCGCTCCGAAGAATAGTTAACTGCCACAGGAATGAAGTGCGCTGACTTAGTCAGCCTATCGACAATAACCCACACAGCGTCGAACTTCCTCTGAGTCTGTGGGAGCCCAACAACAAAGTCCATAGTGATACGCTCCCACTTCTACTCAGGAATCTCCATCTGCTAAAGAAAACCACCGGGTCTCTGATGCTCATACTTCATCTGCTGACAATTCAAGCACCGAGCCACATAAGCAACTATATCCTTTTTCACTCTCCTCCACCAATAATGTTGCCGCAGGTCCTGGTACATCTTGGCAGCGCCCGAGTGAATAGAATACCGAGAACTGTGATCCTCCTCAAGGATCAACTCACGAAGCCCATCAAATTAGGCACACATACACGGCCCTGCATCCTCAAAACGCCGTCATCTCCAACGGTAACCTGCTTGGCACCATTGTTCCGAACTATGTCCCTAAGGACCATCAAGTGAGGGTCATCATACTACCGATCTTTGATACGCTCAAACAAGGAAGACCGAGCGACTGTGCAAGCTAGAACACAGATGGGCTCTGAAATATCCAACCTCACGAACTGGTTGGCCAAAGTCTGAATATCTGAAGCTAGCGGCCTCTCACTGAATAGAATGAACGCAAGGCTGCCCATACTCACTGCCTTCCCACTCAATGCGTTGGCCACCACATTGGCCTTTCCCGGATGATACAATATGGTGACATCATAGTCTTTTAATAGCTCCAACCATATACTCTACCTCAAATTGAGATCCTTTTGCTTGAAAAAATGCTGAAGGCTGCGATGATCCGTGAAAACCTCACACGACACGCTATAAAGATAGTGCCTCTAAATATTCAGCGCGTGAACAATGGCTGCCAACTCTAAATCATGAACATGGTAATTCTTCTCATGAACCTTCAACATCTAAGATGCATATGCAATTACCTTGCCGTCCTGCACCAATACTGCTCCGAGTCCAACACGGGAGGCATCACAATATACCGGGTAAGAACATGAATCTGTTGGTAATACCAACACCAGCACTGAAGTCAAATCTGCCTTGAGCTTCTGAAATCTCGCCTCACACTCGTCCGATCATATGAATGGGGAACCCTTCTGGTTCAACCTGGTCATCGGGTCTGTTATAGATGAAAACCTTTCCACAAACCGACAGTAATAACCCGCCAAAACCAAGAAGCTCCTGATCTCCGGGGATGAAGTGGGTCTAGGCTAGTTCTTGACTGACTCAATCTTCTTAGGATCTACCCGAACACCCTCTGTTGATACGACGTGACCCAAGAAAGTGACTGAATCCAACCAAAACTCGCACTTCAAAAATTTAGCATACAAGTGACTGTCCTTCAAAGTATGGAGCACTATCCTGAGGTGTTGCTCATGCTCCTCCCGACTGCGGGAGTATATCAAAATGTCATCAATAAACACGATCAGAAAGGAATCCAAATAAGGCTTGAACATTCGGTTCATCAAGTCCATAAATGTTTCTGGGGCATTAGTCAACCCAAAGGACATCACCAGAAACTCATAGTGCTCATACCGCGTCCGAAAGGTTGTCTTAGGGATATCGGATACCCTATTCCACAACTGATGGTAGCCATATCATAAATCAATCTTCGAAAACATCTTGGCACGCTGAAGCTGATCAAACAATTCATCAATCCTTGGCAATTGATACTTGTTATTGATGGTGACTTTGTTCAACTGCCGATAATCTATACACATCCTCATAGACTCATCCTTCTTCTTCACAAACAAGACAGGTGCACCCTGGGGCAAGACACTAGGTCTAATGAAGCCTTTATCAAGAAAATCCTGTAATTGTTCCTTCAAATCTTTCAACACTGGAAGAGCCATCCGGTATGGCAGAATAGAAATGGGCTGAGTGCTCGGAGTCAAATCAATACAAAAGTCAATATCCATGTCGGGTGGAACCTCAACACTAGAATCATGAACATAAGCCAAATATGTCAAACACCCTTCCCGACCATACGCCAAGCCTTCATATAAGAAATAACACTGCTGGTAGAATGGCCAGGAGTCCCTCTCCACTCTAATCGAGGCAACCCCGGCAAGTCTAATGTCATTGTCTTGGTGTGACAATCCAATATAGCGTGATAAGGTGACAGCCAACCCATACCCAATATAACATAGAAATCCACCATATCTAAGAGCAAAAAGTCTACACTGGTCTCAAGGCTCCCAATAGTGACCACACACGAATGATATACACGGTCTACAATAATAGCATCCCCCACGGGCGTGGACGCATATACAGGGTCACTCAAAGAATCACGGGGCACAACCAAATATGAAGCAAAATAAGATGACACATAGGAGTAAGTAGACCCCGAATCAAATAGAACTGAAGCATCTCTACTGCAAAGTGTACAGTACCTGTAACGACAAAATCGGATGAATCAGCCTCAGGTCTGGATGTCAAGGCATAACATCGGGGATGGGCTCCACCACTCTGAATCGTATCCCTGGGACGACCTCTAGCTGGCGGGCCTCTACCTCTAACGGTCTGATTTCCATCTCTAACAATCTGGCCCCTGCCTTTGGCTGCCTGACCCCTGCCTCTGGCTGGCTGAGCAGGCGGTGCAGCAACTGGTGCCGGAACTATGGCACGAGAACCACAATGATGTGGCTGAACACCTAATAATCTCAGGTAGATCCTCCAAATATGCCCATAATCACCACACTCAAAACATACATCCTGATACTGTGGCTGTAGAAATTGAGACTGACTCTGACGAGCCGGTTGACCACAATAATAACTCTGAATAAGAGGTGCTCGGATAGGAGCTGGTGGTGCACTATAAGCTGGCTGCACAGAAGGAGGCACATAAGGACCACGACTCTCTAAAGAACTGTGAGATACCACAGCGCTGAATGAAATGTCCTAGGAAGATGGACTCTACCAAAAATACCACTGTCCCCAGATGAGGCACCGCTGAACCCACCGGTATGACAAGGTCTCTTATCTGACCTGTGACTCCCCTGTCCAAGAACCATCTCGACTCATCTGGCCACCTTGGCCGAATCCTAGAAAGAAATCTCGCTCCTAGTCTCCTTAGCCATCTGCAATTTAATAGGCTGAGTAAGACCCTCAATAAACCTCTGAACCCGCTCTCTCTCTCTCTCCGTGGGAAGAAAAAGAATAACATGACGGGACAAATCCACGAAACGAGTCTCATACTGAATAATAGTCATGCTTCCCTACTGGTGACGCTCGAACTAACGGTGACGCTCCTCTCTCAAGGTGATAGGCAAGAACTTCTCTAAGAAGAGATGTGAGAACTGGTCCCAAGTAAGAGCAGGCGACCCAGCTGGTCTGGTCAATAAATAATCTCACCATTTCTTAGCGGAACCAGTCATATGAAACGCAGCAAAGTCGACCCTATTGGTCTCCAATATACCCATGTTCCGAAGAACCTCATAACAACTATCAAGGATACTCCTGGGGATCCTCTGAAGTAGCACCACTAAAATGAACTGGAAAGAGCTTGGTAAACCTGTCCAATCTCCACAAAGCCTCAGAGGACATAGCTGACCCATCAACGGGCTGTGCCGCAGCAACCGGCTGAACTACTCCGATAGGATGGGCTGCTGGAGTCTAAAACTGGGGAGCCATCTTCTCCGGAGTGTGAGTAGCAGTCGTTTGAGCTCCTCTTCTAGCCTGAGATACGGCTGGTTCCATAGGGAATGCGCCAGTCTGGGCCACACTCTCCATAAAAACCACTAATCAGACCAAGGCATCCTGGAGCACTAGGGTGGATATAAACTCCTCGGGGACCTGAGCTGGTCCGGCAGGAATAGTCTGAGCTATAACCTCCTCATTGAACTCTACCTGAGGATCCACGGCTAGGGCTGCTGCTCGGGCTCTAGGCTGAACCCTGCCCCTGCCTCGGGCTCTGGCACAGCCTCGGCCTTGACCTCTGCCCCTCGTAGGAGCTGCTGCCGGGATCTGGCTGCTGATCAATGGAAGAAGCGGTATGTGTTCTCCCCATTTGCGAGAGAATAAGAATAGGAGAGTTCAATCAGTGTTGAGATAACAAAATCGCACGACAGAGTTGAATAAAAGTGAAATTTGTTCCTAGACTTCATAGCCTCTGGAGATAAGTACAGACTCCGTACCGATCCCCCAGACTCTACTAAGCTTGTCCGTGAATTGTGAGACCTAAGCAACCTAGTGCTCTGATACCAACTTGTCACGACCCAAAATTCCCACCGTCGGGATCGCGATGACGCCTAACGTCACACTTGCCAGCCAAGCCAACGTTAGAGATTGTTTAGCTGTTTATGTCCATTTTTAGTAATTAACAGTAATTAGGCAAAATAAAGTAGAATAATTGTAAGGTATATATAGAAATCGAAATCATTTACATTCTATTCTTCCCCAGAGACCTGGTGTCACAATTTCACGAACACACTATGATTTTCTACAAACATGAGTCTAAAAGAAATTTACATCTGTTTTTGGAAAGAAAGAAAAACAGTAATAAAGAGATGTAGAAGGGGACGCCAGGGCCTGCGGACGCCAGCAGGACTACCTTGGATCTCCAACTATGAACCTGAACCAAATCTCTCAGTCAGCCACAACCTGCACCGAAATCTGCACAGGAAGTGCAGAGTGCAGTATCAGTACAACCGACCCTATACTGGTATGTGCCGAGCCTAACGTCGACGAAGGTGTGACGAGGCTATGGCGACACACCCACAATATATGCTACAGTCGATAAATAATAAGGCAGGAAAAGAATACAATAATTTAAAGCAGTAAATTGCATGAATAAATACGTAAACTCAGTGTCTTATCAATATCCAGCTATAGCCAATCCTCAGACGAAATATAAAAACATTGAATAACTTACACAGTCAACGAAGAACAAATAAACACACATATTTTTGCGGTGCGCATCCCGATCCCACCAATTCTCCCTTATTCCTCTGTAACAGTTACAATAAAAGTAGATTATATATATATATATGTTGCGGCATGCAACCCGATCCCACCAGATATCAATATCAACATAATAATTCACCCTTATTACTCCGTATCAATCCAACCTTATTCCTCGTGTTACGGGGTGCAATCCGATCCCACCGAATAATCTATGTTCACCCTTATTTCTCCTCATCAATCCTCCCTTATTCCCCATGTTGCGGCGTGCAACCCGATCCCACCATATTATAGTAAATCACACATAGTGTACGGAAATTTCATAAAATCCACACAAGGCCCTTACCAACACTTGAAATTTGAAACAAAGCAACCGAGAGCTGTATAAACAATAGAACTCAATAAGTTTACTACTACTCAGCGAGACCAATCCAGGATACCACAGAAATTACCAATAAAAATAGTTTAAACCAATTAAAGGGGAAGCAATAATCCTACGGGGGAACGAATATCCAACAGGTAACAATTAAGCACGGAATTACAGTTAGACATGTAACAAGTAAGGCAAGAAGGAAAACAATATAAGGGAAAACGGAAAAAAACATGTAAAACAGGTAAATGGCGGTGCACAGGTACTCGTCACCCCACGTATACGCCGCTCACATGATTTATCACATAACAAAGAATTCAAAGGTTCCTAAACCCTCAAGTCAAGGTTAGACACAACAATTACCTCGCGATGCACAAAATGCCTATGCACCAGCAATAACAGAAACACCAGAATTTCTAAGTCTCAAACTACCCGTGGCCTATCCAAAACTCACTTGAGCCCTCGGAGTTCCAAACCAAACATGCACACAAGTCTAAAAGTATCATACGGACTTGCTCGTGCGATCAAATCGCCAAAATAACACCTAAAACTACGAATTTAGCACAAAAACCTATGAATTTCTCAAAAACACTTTAAAATTACTATTTTCTCAACCAGACGTTCGAATCACGTCAAATCAGTTTTGTTTCTCACAAAATTTCACATACGAGGTTTAAATATCATAACGGACTTGTACCGGGCTCTGAAACTAAAATACGGACTCGATACCATCAAAATCAAGCATAAAGCTAATTCTTTAAAACCATTAATTTTCTGTAATTCAATTTTAGTCAAAAATTCATTTCTCGGGCTAGGGATCTCGGAATTTGATTCCGGACATACGCCCAGATCCCATATTTTACTACGGATCCACCGCGACCGTCGAAACTCGGGTCCGGATCCGTTCACTCAAAACGTTGACCAAAGTCAACAAAAATTACTTTTAAATGCCAAAATTATTATTTCTTTAGTTTTCCACATAAAGGCTTTTTGAAAATACCCGGATTGTGCACGCAAATCGAGGTGGATAAAAATGCGATTTTTAAGGCTAACGAGCGTAGAATAGATTCCTAACCCTTTGGATCATCACAAAAAGATAAACAAAAATACAAATGCAAATATAGAATAACAAAACTGTAATAATCAAAGTATGAATTTAAGACGAAGACCATGAAGCTAATAACTATTTCAGTGCTATCATCAATTGTCAAAGGCAAACATCGGGATATTCCTTGTCCCTTTTTTAGCTTCTAACAATATTTATTTAGTTATATTTTTTTTCAGATAAGTCTATCAATGTTATTCACGGCATATCACCAAAATTTCCACAAATCCCAAATGTTGAATATTTAGTCACTAAACAACTACTAAAAATTAAGGTACCTTTGGATGTACAAATATTAATGAATTATTGATGGATTTTTATGTGCTTGCACATCTATTTCTCTTTGACCCATGTATTCCTCATTTTCTTCGACTTTCTCTTATTTTTTTTGTTAAGAATGAAAGATCCATCTCAGATGTCAAATTATTTAACAAAGAAGATCTTTTTTGTGACCCATATGGTTGATTTGGAGGATACCTCACTTGCCAGCAAGGATAGTCAACAAACTAACTGATTTCGTTGTAGAGAATGAGTGATGATAGCGTGAAGAAGAGCAAGGGTGCGCAACTTAAGATGAATATCAGATAGTATAAAAGAATGATTAGTGAATATAGTGAGCATGCTGTTTTGTTATGTTGAGTTTTTATTCTCTCATCTTCTCTGTTTCCCATCCCTTCTTTCTTCTCTATTCTCTTACTTTCTTTTGTTACTGTTTTATTGCAATTTTCCCTTAAGGATTCATTGTAATTCATTTCTTGAATCAATACAATCTGCCAGTTCATATTCTTGTGAGTTAGTAATTTAGTTGCTACATTGGTGCTTTGTCTCTAATGGAGAACCAAAAATCACTCAAGAACCTCGTTGAAGAATCGATTCTGGGGATGAAAGAGCCTGTTGCCAGGGTGACAGATTCTGTCGCCAAAGACCTCGCTGAATTTCGCGAAATACTAATGGACGTGGTATCAACCAAAGCTCCGGCAGGACTTCCCCATCGACACCCAGCCATGGATGTAACTCGTTGAGACCATGCACCGGTGACCACCACTCTCCCTCATAAGCCAGCATCAGTGGAGTTTGGTCGATTTCGAGGTGATAATCCGGAGGCGTGAATATTTCAAGCGGACGATATTTTGATTTCTATAAAATCGAAGAGGACCAAAGACTCACTATGGATCCATTTTATCTTGACGGTGAAGCACTTGAATGGTATAGATGGCTATTCAGAAATAAATAATTGGTGGATTGGCCTCATTTTGCTGCTAAGGTAAGGATTCGATTCAAGCAGAAAGGTCTCGGGTCGGTGGAGGGGAGATTAGCAAAACTCCGGCAAGTCACCACCGTCTCGGAGTTGCAGGGTCGGTTTGAAATCGTCGCTAATGGGACTGATGGGATCTCTGAGAGGCTCATGTAAAAATTGCGCGGGGTACCCTATTTGGTCGCCCCCATTTAACTTATACCCGCTTTTTTAAAAACTTTTAACTTGTACCCACTTTTTAAAGAACTTCAGCTCCCTTCCCCTCGCTGAGCTGAAGCTCACCAGTTAAGCTGAAGTTCGCCAGTTATAAAGACAAAACTTCAGCATACGGAACTGAAGTTCCCCAGTTACAAAGACAAATCTTCAGCTCTAGAGCTGAAGTTTCCCCGTTACAAACTTCAGCTTTGTAATTATAAAGACAATTACAAAGACAAAAGTTTAGCTCTAGAGAACTTCAGCTCTAGAGCTGAAGTTCCCCAGCGTATGCTGAAGTTTTTATTTTTATAACTGGAGAACTTCAGCCCCGTATGCTGAAGTTCCCCAGTTACAAGACAACTACTTCTGCTCTAGATCTGAAGTTCGCAAGCAGTCTACTAGAAAGCTGAAGTTTTGCGTGATTGCCTTTGCTACTTCAGCCCCGCATGCTGAAGTTATGCGCAAAAGCGGGTACGGATGCAATTTTTTTTACAAAGCGGGTATAAGTTAAAACGTGACACAAAAAGTGGGTACGGATGCAAAAGCCCCGAGGCTCATGATCTGACTCTTTATTTCTGGGCTCCAGGAAGAAATTAAGAATTCAGTTTTGAGTCTTGAGCCCAAAACGTTTAATGAGGCCCTTAATCAGGCCCATATACATGAGAGGGGGATCCAAGTTGAGAAGGGGACGCTCCGACCCGCCCTTGCTAATAAAGGGCCACCACTTTTACCCAGCCCTAATTTAACTTCTCTCTATCACAACCCTTCTTCATCAACAGGTACTGCCAACAACACTTCCATTATTGTAAGGAAAAATACACCTTTTATCATAAATATAAGAACCCTCCACGCCACTTCTTCTCACTGTTGGATCTGACATAGATCCAACGTTACCGAAAACGTTCGTTTCAGATGATATATTGGTAGAAGAATTGCAATGCTTGGAGGTACAGAAACATTCAGCCATCTCTTATCACGCCCTAGGTGGTGGAAATTCCTCTTCCACGGTTCACTTTCTAGGCGACGTGAATGGTTCTCCAGTGCAAGTTTTAGTGGATGGAGGGAGCGACCACAATTTCATCCAGACTAGAGTGGAAAATTTCTTGCAGTTAGTAGTCAAAACTATACCCAAATTTTCAGTGGTAGTGGGAAGAGGACAACGACTCAGGTGTGAGGGGGTTGTGCAACAAGTTCCGCTCACAATCCAAGGATACGATCGTCTGATGGACCTTTATGTGCTACTTTTACATGGGGCAGATGTAGTGTTAGGGACAACTTGGCTCGCCACATTAGGACGAGTGGTTACAGATTATGCAGAACGAGTATTTGAATTTTTCCACGAGGTCACTACTATTAGCTGGGAGGGGTTGGGTTCTTCAAGTTCGCAGCCAATCCAGTTACACAGTCTCTGGAGATGTACGACTACTGATGCCATTTCCTCTTACTATTGCTTGCAAATATTAGCACCTACACCAGCTGCAAATGAGCCGCTCAGTCCGACACTTAGTGGCTTGCTGGACTCTTTTGCAGATGTTTTCCAAAAGCTACAGGGACTACCGCCGTCCAGGCCACAGGACCATGCAATTCACATGGTTTCCGGGGCAGAACCAGTAAACGTCAAGCCATATAGGTATCCTTACTTTCAGAAGCAAGCAATGGAGCAGTTAGTAACTAAAATACTTCGAGAAGGGGTTATTCGAGCTAGTACGAGTCCCTTCTCCTTGCCGGTATTACTGGTTCTCAAAAAGGAAGGTACATGGCGATTTTGCGTTGACTATAGAGCTTTAAATGCTATCACCATACGAGATAGGTTTCCTATTCCAATATTGATGAGTTATTTGATGAGCTGCACAGTGTTGTTTATTTTTTCCAAGCTTGACATGTTATCGAGGTACCATCAGATTCGAGTTGGGTCAGAGGATGTGGCAAAGACGACCTTTCAAACTCACGAAGGGCATTACGAGTTCCTAGTAATGCCATTTGGTTTATCCAATGCTCCGTCCACTTTTCAGGCGACAATGAATGAGGTGTTCAGACCAATACTACGTCGTTTTGTGCTCGTTTTCTTCGACGACATTTTAGTGTATAGTCCCATGTGGGAGGATCACTTGAAGCACTTGAAATCGGTGTTGAGCATACTACGACAGCACCAGCTTGTGGCAAAATGAAGCAAGTGTCAGTTTAGCCAAACTTCAATCGACTATCTAGGGCATGTCATTTAGCTCAAGGCCTTAGTGTCGATCAGGCAAAAATTACAGCCATTCAGAAATGGCCTGAGCCTAGGAATGTGAAGCAAGTGCAAAGTTTCCTAGGTCTAGCAGGGTACCATAGAAGGTTCATACATCACTATGCAGCAACAATGGGTCCTCTATCTGATCTTCTGCGCAAGGATTCCTTTAATTGGATAGCCGCAACATAGGCATCATTTGAGACACTCTAAGACAAGCTTAGCTCCACACCTGTCCTAGCATTACCGACTTCACTCAAGAGTTTTAACTTCAGACAGATGTATTCGGACAAGGAATTGGAGAATACTTTTGCAAAGGGGACATCCAGTTGCTTACTTTAGTCAGAAACTGAGTGCTAGAATGCAGGGTGCACCCACTTATCACAGGGAGATGTTCGCAATCACACAGGCCGAAAGTAAGTGGCAGTAGTACTTGTTAGGCAGGAAATTTACCATCTATATGGATCAACAATTTCTCAAGAATCTGACCAATCATACCATTAAACTCCAAAGCAGCGGAAATGGCTAAGCAAGTTGGTGGGTTTCGACTTCCGGATAATCTACTGTCCGGGAAAATTAAATCAAGCAGCAGATGCCCTTTCCCGTACTTCAGAACATGTACTCCTCACCATCACTGTGAGAAGCTATGACCTTGAGTGTGAGCTCAAGGCTCTTAACCAAACACACCTAGAACTGGTGGCCCTGCAGAAGTCTCTACATGATCCAGCTATTAAAAACAGGGGATTCACCTTTAGAGATGGACTCTTATTTTTCGTGGACGTTTGGTTATACATGTTGATTCTCCATTGCAACAGATTTTTCGTCATGAAATCCATGGTACTACAGTAGGTGGTCATGCGGGTGTTTCTCACATGTACCACAGAATAGCTTCAAATTTCTACTGGAAGGGCATGAAGAAAGATGTGCACACCTTCGTCTCCACTTGCCAAATTTGCCAACAGATGAAGGACCAACATCATTTGCCGGCATGATTGCTACAATCCCTACCAATCCCTTCAATGGTGTTTGAAGATATTGTGAAGGATTTCGTCACGCACCTGCCTAGCTCCAGAGGAAAATCCACCATTATGACGCTCATAGATCGCCTGCCCAAATATGGGCATTTTATCGCCCTGCCTTCTTCATTTACGGCATAATCTGTGGCTCAAGCATTCGTGGGGGGGATCATTCGTCTTTATGGACCCCCACGGTCCATTGTCACTGACCGCGACCCCAGATTCTTACATATGTTTTGGCAAGAGCTCAATCGGTTGCAAGGCACTTCGCTAGCAATGAGCACAACCTATCACCCGCAAAGTGATGGACAATATGAGGCATTAAATAAGTGTATAGAGAAATATCTCCATTTCTTTGTGGCGGATACTCCTCGAAAATGGGTCGTGATGCTACCATGGGCAGAATACTAGTACAATACTGCATACCAGACTTCAGTAGGGATGATGCCATTCAAGGCTTTGTATGGTAGAGACCCTCCTACTGTTGCACGTTACATAATGGGAAGCAGTCCTAGTGACTTAGTTGAAGCTTATCTGGTAGACAAGGATGAGATCCTCGCACTCCTCAACTTAAACCTTGCTCGTGCACAAAGTCGTATGAAGGCCCTAGCTTACCATCACCGGCTATAGCTGACTTACCAGGTAGAGGATTGGGTCTATGTCAAACTCAAGCCCTATCGCCAAAAGATTGTTCGTCTTCAGCAACACCCTAAATTAGGCAGGCGTTATTTCGGGCCTTTCAAAATTATCAAGCGTATTGGAGAGGTTTCCTACAAGCTTGACTTGCCCAAAGTTGCGCGCATTCACCCAGTCTTTCACATCTTCATGCTCAAACGTTGTGTAGGTGAACCAGACCAGCAGGTCACTCCCTTGCAGCTCACTGATATAGCTGACTTTGGTTCTGAGCCTCCACTGAACCTTGAGGACAAAGTTTCTTCAGCAGGAGGGAAGTATTGTTGTGACCCATATGGATGATTTGGAGGACACCTCACTTGCCAGCAAGGATAGTCACTTGAACAGGCACGTGGACAAACACAATCAGCAGGAGAGTGACCCTCTTCGGAGAAGTAAACGCGTGAGAGTGCTATCCAAGAAACTAACTGATTTCGTTGTGGAGAAAGGGTGATGATAGCGTGAAGAAGAGCAGGGGTGTTCATCTTAAGAAGAATACCAAATAGTATAAAAGAATGATTAATGAACGTAGCGAGCAGGCTATTTTGTTATGTTGAGTTGAGTCTTTATTCTCTCATCTCAGTCTGATTTTCTCTGTTTCCATCCCTCATCTAAGGCTTCATTGTAATTCATTGCTTTAATCAATACAATCTGCCAGTTTCTATTCTTGTGATTTAGTAATTCAGTTGTTACAATCTTCAATTAGTGTTGATCCACAAAACATAAAAGCAAACTAAATTCAACAGTTTTGCATAGAGTTTAAAACATGAAATTTTACCCTTCTCCGTGAAATCAAGCAAAAATAACATTTCAGCCCTGAAGTCCCTTGAATTGCAGCAAATTCTCAATTAAAGAGAAGACTTGTCAGGGGATTGAGGCATAATTATTATCGTTTCAGTCAAGACGAAGAAAGGGTCATGGTCAATGAAAGAGGTGCAAAGCTTCAAGTGCTTGCTACGACAAACGTATCAACTGTACTCCTGAAAGCAAGTTAAACTCCAGCTAATTTAATTGTTTAAGCAATTGAGCACAATACTATACCGAGATGATTGACAAACAATTTGAGAATATGCACTGAAGAAACAAAAGTTTAACGAAATGTATACGACAATCATTTTTATTCCTTTGTTTAATGAAAGTTAAAAGAAAAATAATTTCTTTTCTTAAAGATACAGTTCATCTGGATTTACTGATACTAAATAAAAATAGATGCTCTTAATTTTATTTTAAAAAAATAAAGCAAATTCTTAGCAATAGAACTCCTAAACCTTCGACTCATTAGGGAAAAACCCATAGGAAATTAGATTCAACAATCACAACCACAAATTAAAAAATGGAAATATAAAATCCTAATCAAATTCACAAAACTCATAGAAGCACATATTTCTAATTAAGAAGAAAAAAAACAACAAAAAGTGAAGAACACAAAAGAGAGTAACTTGCAGGGAAATACTAACCTAAACATTGTGAGACCCAATAGAGAAGACAACGAAGACACTAGAGATGGGGAACTGAGCCGAGGAAATATTCTAGATGAAGAAGAACGATAAAGAATTTGAGAGTTTGATGAGGTGGCTAGCTAATAAATATTACATATCTGTTATAAATTACGAAAAGTCAAAAATTCCCTCAGATGGTCGACCATCTGAGCTCTTCTATATAATAGAAATAAAAAAAAAATAATATATATATATATATATATATATATATATATATATATATATATGAATAGATCCACATGTTTATTAAGTCAGTTGGGCTAGTCTGTGAGCATTTGTTGTTCGAGCCCACTAGTTTGTGATGCTCCACAGCATACAAGGGAATAGTCTACTAAATTGGATTATTTTCTTCACTTTTATATCCAAATTGAGTTGCTCAACCCATACCAGCAAGCAAAACAAGTGTAATTAATTTTCTAATGCAATTCAAAGGGTAAAAATTGCACGGGATGCCTTATTTGGTCGCCCTCATTTAACTTATACTTATTTTTTTAAAAACTTTTAACTTGTACCCACTTTTTAAATAACTTCAGCCCCATTTCTCCTCCTCCCCCTTCTTCTTCTTCTTCTTCTTCTTCTTCTTCTTCTTCTTCTTCTTCTTCTTCTTCTTCTTCTTCTTCTTCTTCTTTCTTCTGCTGTTGTTGGTGCTGCTATGGAACTTCATGTAACGACCCGGTCGGTCGTTTTAAGAATTAGCGCCCCGATCCCCTATTTACCATTTCTCCCATGTCTATTTATGTTATTGGAACTTGTCGGAGCGTTGAGTGATGAAATCCGGGGTGATTTTGGACACATAGTCTATAAATGTGGAATTTAGCTTTAGAAATCTGGTCGTAGCTAGAGCTGTGTGAAGACGGATCCGGAATGGAATTCTGCCAACTCCGTTAGCTCCGTTGGGTGATTTCGGGGTTAGGAGCGTTCTAGGAATGTGTTTTCGAGGTCGGTTGTGGATCTAGGCTTGAATTGGCGAAAGTTAGAATTTCGGCGATTTTGGCTGATAGATGAAATTTGGATATCGTACTCGGAATGGAATTCCGAAAGCGACATCAGGTCCGTAATGTCATTTATGACATGTGTGAAAATTTTGAGGTCATTCGGATGAGTTTAGACGTGCTTCGCCATCAGATGTGAATTCTAAAAATTTCATAAGTTCTTAGGCTTGAATCTATGCATATTTGATGATTTTGATGTTATAAGATGTGTTTTTAAGTCTCGACCAAGTTTGAATGAAGTATTAGGGTTGGTTGGTAGTTTTGGTTGAGGTCCCAGGGGCCTCGGGTGTGTTTCGGGTGTTCAAACGAAATTCTTGGCCTATAAGTTTTTGATGATTTTTCTGGTTTTTCTACAGCTGTGTTTTACTCTATGCGATCGCAAGGGTTCACCCGCGATCGCGTAAGGTAAAAGTGAGAGGTCTGCGATCGCAGTGTGTTGGAATCTTGGTCAACATGAACGCATGACCAGGACTGCGTTCGCATAGAGTATTCTGGGTTTGGGGGAGTTTCAATATTTGTTGTACGCAGTCGCGTGGCCCCAACCGCGATCGCGTAGCTCTGGGTCCTCAAGGTTCGCGATCGCGTACTGCTTTACGATTGCAAAACATGATTCCGGGCGCGTGTTTCCTTATTCTCCGCGATCGCGACTCCTTGTGTGCGATTGCATATAACACATGCCTGGGCAGTTTTTTAAAGATCCAAATCCGAGGGTTTATGTTATTTTCACCATTTTCGAATTTGAGAGCTCGGGAGAGGCGATTTTTGGAGGTTTTTGCACCTAGGTAACTTGGGTAAGTGATATCTATTCATTATAGCTCAATTTTCATGATTCCAACCTTTAATTTCGAAAATTTTGGGTAGAAAATGGGGAAAATGGGATGAACTTCATAGATCGAATTATTGAGTTTTGATTGGGTGTTTGACCTCCGATTTAAGAGATTCTTATATGGTTAGACTCGTGAGTGAATGGGTGTCCGAAAAATATAAATTTTACCCGATTCCGAGACGTGGGCCCGGGGGACTTTTTGGGCGAATTTCCTAATTTCGCTTATTAGCTTATAAATAATTAACTATTTTGTTCCCTTAAAGTGATATTTACATCATGAAATCGATATGAATAGATTTGGGCCACCTGGAGTCAAATACTCATGGTAAGAGCGTGGTATTGAGTTGATTAGCGTGGTCAAAGTAAGTGGCTTGCCTAATTCGGTGTTGGGGACTTTTCCTTAGGCATTTTTATACTGATTTTGCTGTGTGGACGCCGTGTACGCGAGGTGACGGGTGCGTACACGGGTCATTGTTGCTAAAATCCTATTTTTACCCCCATGAAATCGCTCATTTTCATTCATATATTACTGTTTCCTATCTTAATTGAGTAGATAGCCTAAGAGTAAGCATGTCTACATGTTTTGACTTGATTTCTTCTTATTTGATACTAGTCACATCATGCTTAGGTAATTTTACTCTATCCTTACCTGTTGTTCTTCCTGAACTGTTTAGTTAAGCCATAATTGACATACTTCTGCTTTGTATATTTAAATTGGGAGTGCGGAGCGAGATCCGGGAGCTTTCCCCCTGTACTGCATTTCATATTTAAATTGGGACTATGGACCGAGATCCGGGAGCTTTCTCCCTGTACTGCATAGCTTATTCAAATTGGGACTATAGACTGAGATCCGGGAGCTTTCCCCGTGTACTGCATTGCACATTTATTGTTGAGATATATGATGTGCTGAACCGAGGGCTCTCTTTATGTTATTAAATCTTTCCATTTTCGTTAATCCTATTTATCATTGCTTATCTATTTTTCACTGTTTTAAATTATATATATTGGCTTGTTTTACAAACTCAGTAGGGCCTCAACCTGACCTCGTCACTACTTGACTGGGTTAGACTTGGCACTTACGGAGTACCGAATGTGGAGTACTCACCCCCTTTCCTGCGCATCTTTTCCCCGTGTGCAGATCCAGGTTCCAGCACCCAGTATCGTGGCTAGGAGTCGTATCAGCAGCCAAGAGACAGCGAGGTAATTCTGTCGCGTCCGCAGAATCCCACGAGTCCCCTTCTACTCTAGTATAGGCATAGAAGACTGGTATATTTTTCCACTGTTTCATTGTATAGAGCTATATTTAGTATAAAGCTGGTGACTATGGTGACATTCCGGGTTTTGGGAAGTAAAAAAAAATGTATATGCTGAGGAGCTACGTTATATCTACTTGAGATCTTTTCTGTCTTTATTTTATTGATTATGTCATTTCTGCAAATTTTAGGCTTACCTAGTCATAGAGACTAGGTGCCGTCACGATACCTTTTGTAGGGTAAATTGGGTCGTGACAAGTTGGTATCAGAGTGTCTAGGTTCATAGGAGTCACAAGTCACAAGCCGGTTTATTAGAGTCTCGCGGATCGGTGCGGAGACGTCCGTATCTATCTTTGAGAGGCTATGTAACTATTAAGAATAATCAAATTCTTTGGAATTCCTTATTGTGCTAGTTGCTGTCATCAAATTCTTAAACTCTATTATATTCTTGCTTGCAGATGGTTCGTACCCATACCGGACGTACTGATGACAGGCACCCGATCCCCCAGTCAGAGCCACCAGAGGCAGGGGCCGGGCAGGGGACGAGCACGCGGTGCAGCCCGAGCACCGGCTAGAGCAAAGGCAGAGGATCCCCTAACAGCTATAGTTGGAGGGACACAGGAGGTCCCTACTGTTACTCCAGACCTCCAGGATACATTGGCCCAGTTCTTGAGTGCCTTCAATACTCTGTCTCAGGCGGTTCTACTCCCGATAGCTCCAGCTACATCCCAGGACGGAGGAGGGACACAGACTCCCGCGACCCATACTCCTGAGTAGAGGGTTCATATTGGGCAGGTTCCAGAATATATTCCTATGCCCCCAGCAGCTCCAGCTCAGCATGAGGCTAGGGTAGCTATTCCTGAGGCAGAGCAGCTCCGACTTGAGAGGTACAAGAAGTACCACCCACCTGAATTCAACGGACTAGCTTCGGATGACGCCCTGGGTTTTCTTGAGGATTGTCATCGCATTCTATGCACTATGGGTATTATGGAGACGAGTGGGGTTTCTTTCACTTCTTTCCAGCTAAGGGGAGCAGCTTATCAGTGGTGGCGTGCTTTTGAGCTTACTAGCCCGGACGAGGCAACTTCACTTACTTGGGCGTAGTTTTTCGAGATGTTCTTACTTGAGTTTGTCCCTTAGAGCTTCAAGGATGCTTAGCCTGCGGAGTTTGAGCAGTTACGCCAGGGTGACATTACTGTGACAGAGTATGCAGTCCGTTTCAGCGATTTGGCTCGCCATGCACCAGCTTGGTTGTCACTGTCAGAGAGAAGGTTTGACGTTTTATTGAGGGACTCCACCCCAGTATTCAGACCAGCATGGACAGAGAGCTGGAGACCGATATTACTTACCAACAGGCCGTGAGTATTGCCCGGAGGATTGAGACTATGTTAGTCCAGGACAGGGAGGAGAGAGAGGCCAAGAGGCCTCGAGAGACTGGTCATTTTTCAGGAGCCCGTGCACCAGCAGCGCACTATGGTAGGGGCTTTGTGAGTCGTCCTGTTCATTCAGCTCTCCCAGCAGCCAGCGGTATTCCAGCTCCTCCTAGACCAAGCCTTATTATGCACCACCAGTATCTCAGGTGCCTCCTGCTCGAGGTGTTATCACTAGCCAGCCCAGCAGGCCAGTTCAGAGTCAACAGTAGCCGCCACATCCTCCGAGGGGTTTCTTTGAGTGTGGATACCCTCATCATATGATCAGAGATTTCCCAGAGCGGGGATGGTCGCACCACCTCAGACTTATCAGGGTACACCCCCTCAGATTTATCAGGCTCCACGCCTTCCACCAGGTCCTCCAGCTATTCTTCCAGCCCCAGCTGCTACCCCACCACCTCAGGAAGCTCGAGGTGGAGGTCGGGGAGGTCGAGGTCGCCCTAGAGGGGGAGGCCAAGCTAGGTACTATGCTCTTCCGGCCCGGTCCGAGGCCATTGCTTCAGATTCAGTCATTACAGGTATTGTTCCCGTTTGTCATAGGGATGCATCAGTATTATTTGACCCAGGCTCTTTATATTCATATGTGTCTTCCTTTTGCTTCACATCTGGGGATAGCCTAGGACTCTTTGAGTTCCCCTGTTTATGTTTCTACTATGGTGGGAGATTCTCTTGTTATGGACCGCGTATATCAATCATGTTTGATTGCTATCCGTGGTTTTGAGACCAGAGCTGATTTACTACTACTCAGTATGGTAGATTTCGATGTTATATTGGGTATGGACTGGCTGTCTCCCTGTTATGCTATTCTTGATTGTCACACCAAGACCGTGACGCTAGCTATGCCAGGATCTCCGAGGTTAGAGTGGAGAGGTTCCTTGGAGTACACTCCCCGCCAAGTCATTTCTTTTCTTAAGTTTCAGCGGATGGTTGGAAAGGGGTGTGATGCATATTTGGCTTATGTGAGAGATGTTAGAACTGAGACCCCTACATTGGAGTCAGTTCCAGTTGTCATGGACTATTCCGATGTGTTTCCAGCTGATCTTCTAGGTATGCCACCCGATAGAGACATTGATTTTGGCATTGACTTGTTGCCGGGCACTCAACCCATTTCCATTCCTTGTTATCGCATGGATCCTCCTGAGTTGAAGGAGTTGAATGAGCAGTTACAGGAGTTGCTAGAGAAGGGATTCATCAGGCCCGGTGTATCACCTTGGGACGCTCCGATATTATTTATGAAGAAAAAGGATGGCTCGATGCGTATGTGTATTGACTACCTGCAGCTGAATAAGGTGACAGTGAAGAACATGCACCCATTGCCTCGCATTTGATGATCTATTTGACCAGTTACATGGTGCTAGAGTGTTCTCCAAGATTGATCTACATTCGGGTTATCATCAGTTGAAGATTCGGGAACCGAATACCCCGAAGACTGCCTTTAGGACCAGATATGGCCACTATGAGTTCCTTGTTATGTCATTTGGGCTGACCAATGCCCCAGCAACCTTCATGCACCTGATGCACAACATATTTCGGCCTCATCTTGATACTTTTGTCATTGTGTTTATTGATGACATTCTGATATATTCTAGGTCCCAGGAGGACTATGAGCATCACTTGAGGACCGTGCTTCAGACATTGAGGGAGAAGAAGTTGTACGCCAAGTTTTCTAAGTGTGAATTTTGGCTTGATTCTATGGCATTCCTAGGCCACGTGGTGTCTTCGGATGGGATCAAGGTAGAACCGAAGAAGGTGGAGGCGGTTCAGAGTTGGCCCAGACCGTCTTCAGCTATTGAGATCCGCAATTTCCTCGATTTTGCTGGGTATTATCGCCGTTTTGTGGAAGGATTTTTATCCATCTCCGCACCTATGACTAGACTGACCCAGAAGGGTGAATCTTTTGTATGGACTGAAGAGTGTGAGGAGATCTTTCATAAGCTCAAGACAGCCCTGACTACAGCTGCTGTGTTGGTTTTGCCTACCGGTTCAGGGTCCTATACAGTTTATTGTGATGCTTTGAGGATTGTCTTGGGAGCGGTGTTGATGCAGGACGGTTGGGTGATTGCCTACGCATCCAGACAATTGAAGGTCCATGAGAAAAACTACCATGTTCATGATCTCGAGTTGGCAGCGATTGTTCACGCCCTGAAGATATGGTGTCATTATTTATATGGTGTTCCCTGTGAGATATTCACAGATCACCGGAGTTTGCAGCACATATTCAGGCAGAAGGATCTAAATTTGCGCCAGCGTAGGTGGTTGGAGTTGCTAAAGGACTATGACATCACTATATTATACCACCCGGGGAAGGCCAATGTGGTGGCCGACGCCTTGAGTCGCCGGGCGGAGAGTTTGGCATACCTTCATGCAGCTGAGAGGCCTCTAGCCTTATCCAGTCAGTTCGTAAGATTGGATCTTTCTTAGCCTTTCCGGGTATTAGCTTATGTGGTTGCTCGATCTTCCCTTCATGACCGTATCAGAGAGCGCCAGTATGATGATCCCCACCTTTTGGTTCTTCAAGATAGAGTCCGACGGGGTGATGCTAGAGATGTGACCATTGTAGATGACGGGGTGATGAAGATGCATGGCCGTATCTGTGTGCCCAACGTGGATGGGCTTCGGGAGTTGATTCTTGAGGGGCCCATAGTTCGCGGTATTCCATCTATACGGGTACCGCGAAAATGTACCAGGATATGAGGCAACACTATTGGTGGCGAACGATGAAGAAGGATGTAGCAGAGTTTATAGCCAAGTGTCTCAACTGTCAGCAAGTCAAATGTGAGCATCAGAGGTCGGGAGGGTTACTTCAGCAGATTGAGCTTCCAGAGTGGAAGTGGGAGTGGATCACTATGGACTTTGTGGTTGGACTTCCTCGGACTTTGAGGAAGCATGATGCTATTTGGGTGATTTGGACCGGCTAACCAAATCAGCCCATTTCCTTCCAGTACTGACTACATATTCACCGGAGAGGTTGGCTGAGATTTATATCAGAGAGATTGTTCGCCTCCACGGTATTCCAGTATCTATCATTTCAGACAGAGGTACACAGTTCACTTCACGGTTTTGGAGAGCCGTTCAGTAGGAGTTAGGCACCAGGGTAGAGTTGAGTACAACTTTTCACCCTCAGACGGAAAGGCAATCTGAGCACACGATTCAGACTCTCGAGGATACGCTCTGTGCCTGTGTGATGGATTTTGGGGGGTCATGGGATCGATACTTTCCTCTTGCAGAGTTTGCTTACAATAACAGCTACCAGTCCAACATTCAGATGGAGCCGTATGAGGCTTTGTATGGTAGGCGATGCAGGTCTCCTGTGGGATGGTTTGAGCCAGGCGAGGCCCGATTGTTAGGTACAGACTTGGTTCAGGATGCCCTGGACAAGGTGAAGGTGATTCAGGAGAGACTTCGCACAGCTCAGTCCTGGCAAAAGAGTTATGCCAATCGGAAGGTTTGTGACTTGGCATTTATGGCTGGTGATCGGGTTTTGTTTCGGGTATCACCTATGAAGGGCGTCATGAGGTTCGGGAAGAAAAGCAAGCTGAGTCCGAGATTTATTGGCCCTTTTGAGGTGTTACGACGTGTTGGGGAGGTTGCTTATGAGCTAGCACTGCCTCCCAGCCTAGAAGGGGTTCATCCGGTGTTCCATGTCTCCATGCTCCGGAAGTATCACGGCGACCCGACTCATGTCTTGGATTTCAGCTCAGTCCAATTGGACAAGGATCTATCATATGTTGAGGAGCCTGTGGCTATATTGGACAGGCATGTCAGAAAACTCAGGTCAAATGATATTGCGTCAGTAAAGGTTCAGTGGAGGGGTCAGCCAATTGAAGAGGCGACTTGGGAGACCGAGCAGGATATGCAGAGTCAGTACCCTCATCTTTTTCCAGCTTCAGGTATGTTTCTATGCTCGTTCGAGGACGAACGATTTTCTTAAGAGGGGGAGGATGTAACGACCTGGTCGGTCGTTTTAAGAACTAGCGCCCCGATACCCTATTTACCGTTTCTCCCATGTCTATTTATGTTATTGGAACTTGTCGGAGCGTTGAGTGATGAAATCCGGGGTGATTTTTGACACATAGTCCATAAATGTGGAATTTAGCTTTAGAAATCTGGCCGTAACTAGATCTGTGTGAAGACGGATCCGGAATGGAATTCTTTCAACTCTGTTAGCTCCGTTGGGTGATTTCGGGGTTAGAAGCGTGCTCGAATGTGTTTTCGAGGTCGGTTGTGGATTTAGGCTTGAATTGGCGAAAGTTAGAATTTCTGCGATTTCGGCTGAAAGGTGAAATTTTGATATCGGACTCTGAATGGAATTCCGAAAGAGATAGCAGGTCTGTAATGTCATTTATGACCCGTGTGCAAAATTTGAGGTCACATCAGATGTGAATTCTAGAAATTTCATAAGTTCTTAGGCTTGAATCTATGCATATTTGATGATTTTGATGTTATGAGATGTGTTTTTAAGGCTCGACCAAGTTTGAATGAAGTATTAGGCTTGGTTGGTAGTTTTGGTTGAGGTCCCAGGGGCCTCGTGTGTGTTTTGGGTGTTCACAAAAATTCTTGGCCTATAAGTCTTTGCTGGTTTTTCTACAGCTGTGTTTTACTCTCTGCGATCGCAAGGGTTCACCCGCGATCGCGTAAGGTAAAAGTGAGAGGTCTGCGATCGCAGTGTGTTGGAATCTTGGTCAACACAATCGCATGACCATGACCACGTTTGCATAGAGTATTCTGGGTTTGGGGGAGTTTCAATATTTGTTCTACGCGGTCGCGTGGCCCCAACCGCGATCGCGTAGCTCAGGGTCCTCAAGGTTCGCAATCGCGTACTGCTTTCTGCGATCGCATAACATGATTCCAAGCGCGTGTTTCTTTAAACTCCGCGATCGCGACTCCTTGTCTGCAATCGCATATAACAGATGCCTGGGCAGTCTTTTAAAGACCCAAATCCGAGGGTTTAAGTTATTTTCACCATTTTCGAATTTGAGTGATCGGGAGAGGCGATTTTTGGAGGTTTTTTCACCTGGGTAACTTGGGTAAGTGATTTCTATCCATTATAGATCAATTTTCATGATTCAAATATTAAATCCAACCTTTAATTTCGAAAATTTTGGGTAGAAAATGGGAAAAATGGGATGAACTTCATAGATCGAATTATTGAGTTTTGATTGGGTGTTTGACCTTCGATATGAGAGATTCTTATATGGTTATACTCATGAGTGAATGGGTGTCCGAAAAATATAAATTTTACCCGATTTAGAGACGTGGGCCCGAGGGACTTTTTGGGCGAATTTCTTAATTTCGCGTATTAGCTTATAAATAATTAGCTATTTTGTTCCCTTAAAGTGGTATTTACACCATGCAATCGATTTGAATAGATTTGGGCCACCCAGAGTCAGATACTCGGGGCAAGAGCGTGGTATTGAGTTGATTAGTGCGGTCAAGGTAAGTGGCTTGCCGAATTTTGTGTTGGGGACTTTCCCTTAGGCATTTTTATACTGATTTTGTTGTGTGGACGCCGTGTACGCGAGGTGACGAGTGCGTACACGAGTCATTGTTGCTAAAATTCTATTTTCACTCCCATGAAATCGCTCATTTTCATTCATATATTACTGTTTCCTATCTTAATTGAGTAGATAGCCTAAGAGTAAGCATGCCTACCTGTTCTGACTTGATTTCCTCTTATTTGCTACTAGTCACATCATGCTTAGGTAATTTTGCTCTATCCTTACATGTTGTTCTTCATGGACTGTTTAGTTAAGCCATAATTGACATACTTCTACTTTGCATATTTAAATTGGGACTACGGACCGAGATTCGGGAGCTTTTCCCCTGTACTGCATTTCATATTTAAATTGGGACTATGGACCGAGATCCGGGAGCTTTGCCCCTGTACTGAAATGCATATTTAAATTGGGACTACGGACAGAGATCTGGGAGCTTTCCTCCTCTACTGCATAGCATATTTAAATTAGGACTACGAACTGAGATCCGGAGCTTTTCCCGTGTACTGCATTGCACATTTACTGTTGAGATATATGATGTGATGAGCCGAGGGCTCTCTTTATGTTATTAAATCTTTCGTTTTCGTTAATCCTGTTTATCATTGCTTATCTATTTTTTACTATTTTAAATTGTATATATTGGCTTGTTTTACAAACTCAGTAGGGCCTCAACCTGACCTCGTCACTACTTGACTGAGGTTAGGCTTGGCACTTACGGAGTACCGAATGTGGAGTAGTCACGCCCTTTCATGCGCATGTTTTCCCAATGTGCAGATCCAGGTTCCAGCACCCAGTATCGTGGCTAGGAGTCGTCCTATCAGCAACCAGGAGACCGCGGGGTAATTCTGCCGCGTCCGCAGAATCCCACGAGTCCCCTTCTACTCTAATATAGGCATAGAAGACTGGTATATTTTTTCACTGTTTCATTGTATAGAACTACATTTAGTACAGAGCTTGTGACTATGGTGACATTCCGGGTTTTGGGAAGTAAAAAAAAATGAATACGCTGAGCAGCTACGTTTATCTACTTGAGATCTTTTCTGTCTTTATTTTATTGATTATGTCATTTCTGCAAATTTTAGTCTTACCTAATCATAGAGACTAGGTGTTGTCATGATACCTTTCGGAGGGTAAATTGGGTTGTGACACTTCAGTTCATGGGATGATTGCCATAAATATGTTTATTAGAGCTGAAGTTCGCCAGTTACAAAACAAAAACTTCAGCTCTAGAGCTGAAGTTCGCCAGTTACAAAAACAAAAACTTCAGCTCTAGAGCTGAAGTTCGCCAGTTACAAAACAAAAACTTCAGCTCTAGAGCTGGAGTTCGTCAGTTACAAAATTAAAAACTTCAGCAATTACAAAAAAAGCTTTGCTTTAAGACGTGCACAAGTTAAACAAAAACTTCAGGAAATAGAGAACAAAACTTCAGCTACTTCAGCTCTGGAGCTGAAGTTCGCCAGTTACAAAAATAAAAACTTCAGCTCTAGAGCTGAAGTTCGCCAGTTACAAAACAAAAACTTCAGCTCTAGAGCTAAAGTTCGCGAATTACAAAAACAAAAACTTCAGCAATTACAAACAAAAGCTTTGCGTTAAGACGAGCACAAGTTAAACAAAAACTTCAGCAAATAGAGAACAAAACTTCAGCTACTTCAGCTCTCGAGCTGAAGTTCGCCAGTTACAAAAACAAAAACTTCAGCTCTAGAGCTGAAGTTTGCCAGTTACAAAATAAAAACTTCAGCTCTAGAGCTGAAGTTTGCCAGTTACAAAATAAAAACTTCAGCTTTAGAGCTGAGTTCACCAGTTACAAAAACAAAAACTTCAGCAATTACAAATAAAAGCTTTGCATTAAGACGTGCACAAGTTAAACAAAAACTTAAGCAAATAGAGAACAAAACTTCAGCTACTATGCTTAAGTTCATCAATTATAAACAAAAACTTCAGCACACTTGGTTCATCACACTTGCTACTTCAGGCCCGTCTACTAGAATGCTGAAGTTTTGCGTGGTTGCCTTTGCTACTTCAGCCCCGTATACTGAAGTTATGCGAAAAAGCGGGTACACTTGCAATTTTTTTACAAAGTGGGTACAAATTAAAACGTAACACAAAAAATGGGTATAAATACAAATGCCCCATTTAAAGGGTAATTAAGCCCACACAAGTGTCAGTAAGATCAAAATCATTATTTAAGGGAGCATTTCAGTCTAAACGTATAGTTTTACGATTTCATCGACTAAAAGGGTTATCAAATGAATTGTAATTACAAAAGGAAAGCAAGCTCAAGCATATATGTTAACTTCTGGACTATTTAATGGCAAAATACATGAGCTGACAAAATACATCTAATTTAGAATCATATTTAAAAATGGTGAATATTAAGTCCAGTCTAACGCAATTGTCTATATCCAACCACGGGCGGTCTTTCTATAAAGCAAGTAAAGTAAACGCTTTAGGCCCTATTTTTGTAGGGGGCTCATTTTTTATTACATCTAATAGTCTATGTATAACTTTAAAAAAGAGTTCTGTAAAGTAAAAAAAGTTGATTTCTTTCTAACAAATAGAGAGAATAAAGGATTTGCAAATGCTATGATTTATATCAAGAAAATTGAACTTGAAATGAATATCGAACCCGAAATTCATAAGAAATGTGTGATATATAGGAAGTAACAATTTGGTGTGAATGTTGGAGTAATTTAGAGTTGATTACTTTTATACATTATAGACAAGGCTATTTTTTCACTTCAAAATAGATTTGAACAATTCGAAACATATGAAAATATTTTTGATTTTCTATTTGGCAGTAAAAACTAAGATCACTAGATGTTGGAAATTTGAAAAAAATATTGTCTTAATCTTGAATGTTCCTTAAAGCATAATAATCAATTCGATATTGGTGGTTTAGATTTATTTTCTGAATTAAAAATATTAAGAAAAATAGTACAATTAGAAAATAATATTTTAAGTGATGCACTTAATCAAATAAAAAGATTTAATTCTTTTGCAAATGCTTAAATTGCTTATGGAATAATGTTCATAACTCATGTTACCTTGATTCGGTGGACAGAAGTTTTCAAAATTAAAATTGATAAAATCTTACCTAAGAACAACAATGTCACAAGAAAAGTTAAGTGGATTAACTATATTGTCAGTTGAGAAATACTTATTAGAAGTTATTGATTATAAGAAAATTAAATAACTTTGTATCTAAGAAAAACTAAAGAAAATAGATTCAAATAAATAATAAAAAAAATTAAAAAGTTAAGGCCTCTCATAGAATTTGGCTTTACGCCAAAAAATTAGTCGGGGTTGCCCCTGTATCCAACAGAATGCACAAAATGGTTTTTGCTTATTCCACATCCAAGTACTAAAAAAATATATTTCGAAGTACTTTTGTAGTTTATGCTCCTCTGAATTTCTATTTTTTTTTACTTCTAAATTTCTCGATCAAAATTTATATTTTATGAACAAATAAATTGTGTTAATCAAATGGGAAGGAAATGCAATTTGTAAGCCACATTCCCAATGCGTTTTAGAAGTCGCAATCACCAAATACGTTTCTAAGTTGCAAGCCTCAAATGCGTTTATAAGTTGCAATCATCAAGTGCGATTTATAAACTGCAATCAGAAACTCATGCATCAAATAATGCGATTAATGATTCTATATCAACTTACCAGACTACAATTTATTATTCTATTGGATCGTTTTGAGTCCCGTTGACCAAGATTAGATCATTCTGCTTATTTTATTAACTCATTCATGTACGATTCTTGCTGTTTCATTGGAGGGGGCAAAGCGAAAGAGGTCGAATTTATGTTCATTTGATTGCGTGTATTACGATTACTCAAGAAGGAGGCCTCTTTTAACCAATGTATCACTTAGTCGGAATAAGCAGGTTTAGATTGCAGCAGAATAAGCCAAGTCAAGGGGACAAGTGAGCTGAACCACGATTTACTTATAATGTGATGTGGAAGTCCAATTTGATCAATGCGAGCATTCGCAAATTGGATTTATCAGTCTCACACAAATGTTATCAGTCGCAGCCAGCAAATTCGATTTATAAGTCGCAATAGCAAACCGTCCTCACACTTCTGTTCTGAAACTCAAATTTATCGCATTCGACGAATGTCATTCAAATGCGATTTATTGTTTGCATCCATTCTCACATTCGACTTCTTCTCCCTCTCTTTCGCCGCTTCACATCTGCTCCTCACTCCTTCTTCAACCCCAAACTCCTTTCCTCCGCCGGTGATGGAGCTGGCTCGGCTCGCTGTTGACTCTGGCGGTGATCATGGTTCTATTCAAAGGACTCTTGATCCAATCGTCATCCCTGTGAGTTAACGGATTCAACTTATATTTACACTTTAACTTTCATTATTTACTCTATAGGCTATAATTTATTTACAATATTTTTCAGGTAGTTATTCATGCTTACTATAGGTCGTTAATTTTAGTTAGTAGATTTTAAGTGATCTGACTCCATAAATATGTTTGCATACTTTTGCATCTGTTCATTTGTTTCCTTGCAAGAGCAAAAGCTAATCGTTTCCTGTATTTTATTCAGTACATGACTCCTGTGTGGGACGTACCTATAGCATTGACTACGGGTTTACGAGAACCTAGTAACTTTTGCATAGACCCTGTATTTATACTAAAAAATTCACTAAATATTTATAAATATCTAACTGTGAATCCATATATTATTGCATATTAATTTGAAATTACGATAGGAACTCATAAATCCCTAACTCTGTGTGTGTGTTGAAAATGACAAGTACTAAAAAAGTATATGTCGAAGTACTATTGTAGCTTATGGTCCTCTGTTTCAACTTTTGTTTAAATTTGTGTTACCAAAGTTGACTTGTGTGATCAAGCTGGTCATGACCTACAACATGGGAAACGACCGAAGTCACTTCCTGTTCAATTCATGACCTAAAAAAAAAGTGCTCCCTCCTTCTCAATTTATGTGACAGTGTTTGACTGGGCACGAAAATTAATAAAGAAAGAGATTTTTAAAAATTGTGAACCAAAATAAGTCATTAATAAATAGGGAAATTTAAAATTGAATTATTTCTAAATAATGAAGTATGACATTCGTTTTAGGACAGATTAAAATAGAAAGTATGACATGGGACATAGCGAGTACTATTGTTGCTCATGAGTCCCTGAATTTCTATTTTTGTTATTTCTAAATCCCCCAATTTAAATTTTATACTATATTTTAGGCTGCCATAGTTGACTGCTGTGTTCAAAATGGACAAGTCTTCTAAACAGAAAGATGCTGTCTCACAATTACTTTAATCAGTATTCCAGCTTGGTCTAAAGAATTCCACAAACGAAAAGTCAAAAAAGATTAGTGCACAATCATTGAGTTAGAATTCTATATAGCACCAAAATGATGTCATTGTCTCACTATTACTAGATGAAATGCTTAACTGATGTGGATTTTCCTAGAACTTGTGTACCAAGACCAAGTCTAACCTTGTGGTTTTTTACCTTAGACACCAAGATCTATTTAATGGTTATTTCTGAGGAAATATTTTAAAGCAATCTTAAATTACTAGTGTATTGTGTTTTTAACAATACATCTTGTGCAACTTGAAAAGATGAAAAGTGATAGATTTTTATTTCTAAATATTGCATTTTCAGCGTTCATAGGAGTTGTTATTGGATCAAGTTCAGGAAGGGATGTTGGTACAACTTTGTGCATTGAGAGAGAGAGGGAAGCTCTTCTCAAGTTCAAGCAAGGTGTGATAGATAACCACGGTATCCTGTCGTCATGGGGGAGAGATGAAGAGAAAGAGGAATGCTGCGATTGGAAAGGTGTGCACTGCAGCAATATAACAGGCCATATCGTGGTTCTTGATATTCATGCTCCGTCCTATAGTCAACATTTGAGAGGTAACATTACTCCTTCATTGCTTGAATTGCAACATCTGAAGCACCTAGATCTTAGTTACAATGATTTTGGTACGAGTCGAATCCCTGATTTCATTGCTTCTTTTCCAAGACTGGAATATCTGTTCCTTGGGTCTGCTAACTTGGCTGGTGAAATTCCTCAATCACTTGGGAACCTTACCTGTCTGCACATTCTTGACCTTAGCCTCAACTCTCTAGTAGTGAAGAACCTTGAGTGGCTTCCTCGTCTTCCTTTTTTACTTGACCTTGACCTTTCTTGGGTTCATGTTGAAACAGTCAATTGGTTACAACAAATAATTAACTCCCCTTCTTTAGAACAATTGAATTTGCAACATTGCAACGTCCCCGAGCCAAACATATCAATATCTCATCTCTCGTCCGATGTCTCTTCCCGTTTTCTTTCTAGTCTCAACCTTGCTGATAACGGGCTTTCCTCTTCTGCATTTCGGTGGTTGTTCAACTTGAGTACGAGATTTACTTCCATAGATCTCTCTTCTAACCATTTAGCAGGTCGCATCCCTGAAGCCTTTGGGTATATGCAACATCTTGAGTTCCTTGACCTTGCTACAAATATGCTAGAAGGTGGATTGCCCAAATCTTTTGGCAACTTGAGTCAATTAAGAGACCTTGATTTATCAACTAATAACTTGAACCAACAACTTCCTGAATTATTTCTGAGCTTATATGGTAAAGCAGAAAAATCACTTGAAGAATTGCATTTATCTAACAATCAGCTTAGTGGTTCATTGCCTGAAATCACCAGATTTTCATCTTTAAAAAGTTTGTACCTGCAAGAGAATCAACTGAATGGATCTTTCGTAGAAAGCTATGGGCAGACATCCAAGATCGAATTCCTCGATTTATCTACGAATCAAATAACAGGACCTTTGCCAAACTTAACAGCATTTTCAGCAATGAGAGAGTTGCATTTGAACAATAACCAATTCAAAGGGAGGTTACCCCAAAGTATAGGACGACTTTCAAAGCTTGAGATGTTGAGGGTTGAATCAAATTTCATGGAAGGTCCAATCACAGAGTCACATCTTTCAAACCTTTCCAGCTTAAGAGTGTTGGACTTGTCGTATAACACGTTCTCTTTTCAGTTGGGACTTAATTGGCTTCCCCCTTTTGAATTAGATGTTATAAGTCTCTCCCATTGTAAAATGGGGCCTCATTTCCCACAATGGCTACGAACTCAAAAGAATTACTCACATCTTGATATCTCTTTCGCTGGTATATCAGGCGTAGCACCTAACTGGTTTTGGGATCTTTCTCCTGAAATGATGCACTTTAGTATTTCCAATAACCAAATAAGTGGAGAGGTCCCTGATTTATCTTCCAAGTTTGTAGAGGAAACTAATTACCCGACGATGGATTTTAGTTCGAATAATTTCTCAGGTTTAGTGCCATCATTCTCATCCAACTTGGAATCATTGAACCTTTCCAAAAATAAGTTTGTCGGATCAATTTCTTTCCTGTGCAAAATAGCCAACGCTTTGTTCCGCACCATTGACCTCTCAAATAACCTACTTTCAGGAGAACTTCACAATTGTTTGATGGGATTTGAAGAACTAGCCATTCTTAATTTAGCTAACAACAATCTATATGGTAAAATTCCCAGTTCCATTGGTTCTTTGTTGGATATCCAATCTCTACAGTTGCGGAACAACAATTTTACTGGTGATCTGCCTACCTCTTTGAAAAACTGCAGAATATTGCAAATCTTGGACGTAGGAGGTAATAAGCTAAGTGGAGAAATACCATTGTGGATTGGCTCACACTTAACATTCTTGGTTGTCTTAAGTTTGAGACTCAACAAGTTCAATGGAAGCATACCTCAAAATTTTTGTCATCTGAATAAAACCCATATTTTGGATCTTTCTCAGAACAGCTTATCAGGAGAAATCCCCCGATGTCTCAACAATATCACATCTTTGCTTCAGAATAATAATAGTTCAGACCCAAGCATGCTTTTTGAATTAGGTGGAGACAGTCACAATGGCTATTCTTATTATGAAGAATACTTGGGGGATGCATTAGTTCAATGGAAAAGCAGTGAATCTGTGTACAATAAGACACTCGGGTTGTTGAAGATCATCGATTTTTCTAATAACGCGTTAGCTGGAAATGTTCCTGAAGAAATCGCGCAACTGGATGGAGTGCTTTCACTAAACCTCTCAAGAAATAATTTAACAGGAAACATAATGGAACGAATTGGGAAGATGGAAAAGTTAGAGTCCCTTGATTTGTCTGGAAATCAGCTCACTGGTCAAATTCCCACAAGTCTTGCTCAACTACATTTCCTAAGTGTGTTAGACTTGTCGAGTAACAACTTGTCGGGGAAAATTCCATCAAGCACTCAATTGCAGAGTTTTGATCCGTCATCATATGAAGGAAACAACGAACTTTGTGGCCTACCACTTGCAGAATGTCCTGAAGATAGAGATATTCAAAGCCCTTTTGTTGATCATAGCAAAATCAACAATGTTGATGAAGATGACAAGATTCTGTCACTGGGGTTTTATGTATGTGTGGGAAGTGGCTTCGTTCTTGGATTTTGGGGACTAATATTTACTTTAGTCCTCAACCAATCATTTAGAGATGCTTACTTTCAGGAGTTGACCAATGTCGCAAACTGGTTCATTGTGACAGCAATAATGTCTCTACACAGATTGAAGATGATGTGGAGCTAGCGAACAACAAGGTTCTCTTTCTTAGACTTCTTTCTTTAATATATCACTAAAATTTTATATGAATACCACTCAATTTTGTTTAATTATTGATTAGATTCTTCTCCTCAAACATTTACAGGTTTTGTTGCAGCTGATCAGTTGTTCTTCAGGCCAGGTCCTTTGCATCAGAAAACCTGTACACAATCAAAATAAATGATTAAATGCGCGCCTAAAAGCATTTCTACAAATATTCATTTTAGAAATCGTAATCGTGTCACGCAAACGTGTACATTAATAATTTTAAAACGCGGCTAAACGATTTCCTTTCTAGTGAGACTATTGTAAAAAGGCCCAAAGTTACGAAAATTTCTGTTAGATAAGAATGTGCGAGAAGTCCTAATTTTCATGATGCAAAAGATTTGACAGTAAAGAGTTAGAATATAAATTTATGACACTTAGGACGTCCACCCTCGTTAACAAGTTCAATTGAATTATACTGTCTATCCAAACAAGATCTAACAGACGTCATTATTTTGATTATGGGAAGAGATTTATATTCTGAAACTTAACACACAATTAACAAAAGGAAAATCACGGCAAGGTCACGAGCTTTTAAATTATCCAATTTCATCATTTTTTTTGTTCTTTTATTGTCAATGATTTTTATTTTAAACAAAATGTTGTCAATTGAATCAATTAGATGCTTTTGATGTTCACCAAATCCCAAGCATAATCGATTTTCCAGCAAGGTTCAACATACAACATGATAAAATGGAAGTAATTACACGCTATTTAATGAGAGCTAAATTTGAAAATCCAGTGCCAAATTATTACAGGAATTAATCTGAAGTCAACTGCTACTCAAAACGACCTATAACATTCATTCATCATCACCAAACGAAACCAACTGTAAACTATTCGAAAGCATCAAACGCATGATTGTTTCAAACTCAGAATTTCATGGTTGATTAACTACATTAATTTGTGATTAAAACCCTCCATAGGCAGCTGCTTCAACTACACCTGAGAAGTGATTCTATATGCTGAACATATTCAATTAAATAATCTTCTACAAAAACCAGATATCGAGGAAAAATAGAGCAGAGAGTGCAAAGTAAAAATGTATGCAGATTGAGAATGAATTCTCTGCCGAGACTAGTGTGTTTTCTTAAAAATGCAGAACGAAAAATTGAGAGGAGAGTGAGCTCAAAAAAATCCGTCCCTTCAGAATTCATCCTCCCTCCTCTTATATAGGCTATGTGTATATATGCTATCCAAAAATGAGAGAGGGTTTGATGGGAGAATATTTTCGCGTGAATTACGGGACTATCAGAAGAGAAAAGAATATTTTGTAAATGAAAGAACGCCAGCTGGCCATCTATTATTATTTCTCATCCTTATCCTCTTTCTTTCTTTACCGCAATGGCCCGATTGGGCCTGGGTCGGGTGCCCATGGCCGAATGGCCCACCACAAACCAACCCAAGGCAAGTCGAAAAATCAAACAAGAAATACAAACTATCTATTAAAATCATCACTTTTGATAATGCTACTATCCCAATCAAACAAAACAAACAGTTTAACACTTTAATCCTAATTTTGAAAATCTTAACAGATAGCAAGAGAAAAGAAGAAAATAAAGAAAACACAAAAAAATAAGAAATAATAAAAATGGGGAAGAAAAAGACCTAAAAGCTTCTGCTCGGAGATCCAATCGGCGGAAAAAATGGGAATTGAACTCATCATCAATTGATTGCTCTTATCAAGAGCAAACAACTAATGTTGATTTCGAATTCACCAGGCCGAGCCTCGAAGAGAAATTCTAACTGATCCAAGATCTAAAAATCGCGAAATTATGAGATTTTTTGAAAGAAACTAAAATGAGATATAAGATGACGAGGAAGAAGGGATTGTGGGGCGTGAATTTGAGGGAGATTGGAGTTGTTTGGGTGTGGCCACCGGCCAGTGGGGGTGAGGGATTTGGGGGAGGCTAGGTTTAGGTTGGAGAGAGATTGGAGATGAGGGAAGTGAAGGGCCTCTTAGGGTTTGTAGGGCCGGGGGAGGGGGGGGGGGGTTGTTTGGTTCGACAATTATAAAGAGAGGGTATGTTAGTTCTAGGCCGTTGGATCAGATGGGTTGAACGGTGGGGATTAGGCATTACCAAAACGTTATCGTTTTGGTTATGGGGGTGGATCAGGTTCTTTAGAAGGTCTGGGCTGGACTAGATGTGGGAATTAAGACTGTTGGGCCAATTAGATTGGTCCAATCCGATTTGAAACTCAAAAAACAAAACCTTTTCCCTTTTTGTTTTTCCTTCTTTTTTTCTTTTTCCTTTGATTTTAAAATTCTTATTGAATTAATTAAAATCCTAAACAAACTAACTAAAATCCTAAATTAGGTTCTAAATTAATCTATTTTTGTAAAATTATTCTTAACTTATTTTTCATTAACTTATCATTAAATAATTAAGACTAAAGACTAACATGTAAACATAACCATTGTATTTTTGTGATTTTTATTTAATAGTGCAACTAATAAACGTAATTAAATCCTAAAAATGCTATGCAATGAATATTTTAGATATTTTTAGTATCTTCTTATAATTTTAAAATATTAAATATACAACTAAATGCAAACAACAATTAATAAGACATTCCTAAAAATTCTATAAAAATTAAAATAATAAGAAAATTCTAATTTTTTTTTTGAATTTTGTAGAAGTATTTTTCGTCGGACAAAAATCACGTGCTCACAAAGACAATTTATGTTGGAATTAGTTATGTCAGGATTTGTTATCCTGGTATTATTTCTTATTAACTATTTGGTATGTCGTATTAATCATGAGATTGTCAATTTCACCGTTTTATATGTTGGAATTAGTTATACTGGGATTTGTTATATGTATATTATTTCTTATTAATTGTTTGGTATGTCGTATTAATCATGAGATTTTCAATTCTACTGTTTTATCCTGGGATAACTTATTCTGAGATTACTATTCCACACCCTCTGACAGGTATAAATTATCTCAATACTATTTTTAATTCTGGGATAACTTATGTCAAGATTAGTTACCGAGCAAAGGACACAACGGAACTAAATTTTTATGCTAGGATTATTTTTGCTTATCCATTGTACCAAATGACTACTTAAGGACTCTCAAACACTAAGCTCAATTTTCGGCATTGCTACTTTTTACATGAGATGCATCCAACAACTCGGAAGCTTACATCATTCTGCTGTCTTACAGTTTGGCCAAACTTCTAAAATTGGCTTATTTTGAAAAATGCATTTCAAAAAAGTACTTTTGGTGAGAAGTAATTTGTGTTTGGCTATTAATTTAAAAAATATTTCTGAGCAACAATTAGTATTTGATCAAACTTTTAAGAAGTGTTTCTAAGTGTATTTTTCGTAAAAGTGCTTTTCAATTTGGTGAAAAAGCTATTTTTTCATATTTTTTTTAAAAAAAATCCCCTTCAACTCAAAAACATATTTTTCCTTCGAAAAGCTTGACCAACACGTTAACTTTAGAATAAGAGAAACACTTTTGACCAAAAAAAAAATAATATTGGCCAAGTAGGCTAAAGGGTATTTAAGCTAGCGTTTAGTAGTAGATTTCCAAATTTGTTTTAAAAAATCTGATTTGGGTGAAGTTTGGTTTGAAGATAAAAATGTGTTTGGACATAATTTTTCAAAACTAATTTCACTTTTTAAAAAAAAAAAATATGAAACATGACTGATACCCTCAAGTTCTAAAAACTATCACGAATACCCAATAAAACCTTTATCAATAACGTTTCATTATATTATCCTAAACCATAGTCCTGAACATAAAGAAATTTGGTACAAATTTATTATTTTTATAATGAACCACATAATACACTATCAAATGACCAAGAAGACGAAGAAACATTGTTACAAAATGAGAAATAGTGGGCTCTTTTATAAAATACAAAAGTTTAAAGCAATTTTAAAAAAATGTAATAGTTTGGGCCAACTGATTTTGGGATTTGGGTTTTGGGTTTTGGAAGTTTGCCAAAATGTGGATAAATTATATTGCCAAAATATATTTGCCAAAAATATTTCAATTATATTTTGACAAAATTTATAGTCAAACGGGTCCTAATAAGTTAATCAATAAGGGTATCTATATTCACAAGACTCTGTACAGGAGGTCATGTAGCAAGTGTTTTAAGTAGTTAAAATTTACTCGAACTGAACCAGTTCAAGAACTTTCAATGTTGTATTTGATCTAACTTAGCACAATCATAATAGAATAATTTGAGTTGATAAAACTTAATCTGTTATGAATATGTTAAAGTGGATGTCCAATGAATACTCCTAGACATCCTAATTCCATGAACCATTTGAGTTCATGTACTTACTTAATTCATCACTTAGTATTTGTAACCTTTATGTGTATTCTTGTAACCGTTCATGTATCTTATATCCTATAAATAGGGTATTCTTTATCCTATGAAGCACACATAAGAAACACATTTGAATAAGATGACTTCTACATTCTCCTCTTATATATATTATCTCTATTACTATATTGTTCTATTTTGCTCTTATTTCTTAACACGTTATCACACGATTATTCTAACCAATTGAAATATTTACTTCAACCGGGTATTATCTTCTTCCGAAAGAGTTATTCAGTTTTCTTACAAATTTAGGTACACATCCATTTGCTTCTACCGTATTTGAATTTTTAAAATCACTACATGCATGAATTTGCTTTGGATATACATGACTTGACATAAAAAAAAACAGTAAGCTTTAATTTAAATTGTCATACTAGCTTGTTCTAAGTTTAACCTTATGAAATATGAAAGCATGCTATCATTACTTTGACATTATTTTGAAAGAACCTCGTGAAATATTAGGAGATTATGTTTATGGTTAGGTATAATTGATTTAAAATCTTTTGATCTTTGAAAATAGTAATCTTGATGTACGTGACATTTTTTAATGGAATAATAATGATAACATCCTGCTTTGCTTTATTCCAAAAGGTATTAGTTACTGAATCTTCGGTATTTATATTTAAGTAAGTTTGGACGATGGAAAATATTAGTAATATATAGCAAATCGAACGGGACTACTATTTATAGCACATATGAATCAGTGTATTAAAAGTAATATGTGAATTTGCATGGAACAACTAGAATATCTCTTTATTATTTTAATGATTCACTACATTAATATGCCTTCATGACATGTGTATATTTATATCCAGAATATTTAAGTCATACTATTTATATAATTTTTGTTTTATCATGTAGATTAATTCTACTATTTAGTAAGATAGTTTTATACTATATTAAATTTATTAAAATTTGAATTTGTGATGATCTAAAATTATTCTTCATTCTCTAAAGAGAATGATATAATTTGTGATAAATATTATATGAGCATAAGACAGTGGGTCCAAGTCTCACTGCACCATGAGGGTAAGACACCGAGTTCAAATCCTGATGCACTATGTGATAAGATGTTGGGTTCAAGTCCAATCATATTTTGGTCTAACACGTCTCATATGGGTAGGACATTGGGTTCAGGTCCCAATGACCCGTATTGATGATAAAATAATGGCAGTGCGAAAATGATACCTTTTAATGAAAAATCATGAAGCTCGCCCCACTGGATCAGCTCCATTTCCAGAAACATCTGGGAATGATAGATCCAAAGTCTGAAAGAAGACAACATAATTATCGTGGCCATATAAATATACGTGGGCATGGCAAGGGGCAAAATAATAATCATCATGGTGGTTGTCATTATAAACAAGAGAACAATAAGGGTTCTTAGAATAATCCTTCAGAGGGAAAAGGTAATATTTTCCACCGATGTGATATGAAAAATCATTGGGCACGTGTCACTCCCCGAACCCGGGGTCCGAGACCAGAACCCATTGCCTTTACCTATCCTTGTATACCAACTTGCGACTAAGGGAATCTAAACATATAATGTCATACTTTGTCCATGGCCACATTGCAAGACAATTTGCGAAGCAAAATATAAAACTAAACGGAAGCTAATGCTGACTAAACATCAATATAAAGCTAGGCCGACAAGGCCGTCATAAATACTACAGCTGACAAACCAATAAAATATACATACAAGGCCTACAAGTCCAACATACTGCACTAATTGACAGGATATGTCTACAAACCTCTACTGATGGATGTACTGTTACCGAAAGAGGGCCCCGACCTACCCATAACCTATATACATATATACATAAGATGTACACAAAACCCTTAGACCCAACAATTCTGAAGGACGTGGAGCTTACCGATAAAGCTGAACTCGGACAACACCTAATGAGGAGGTCTACATGTCTGTCTGTCTGAACCTGCACGCATAAAATGCAGCATCCCCAGAAAGGAGGTCAGTACGAAATAACGTACCGAGTATGCAAGGCAATAAAATAACTTAAAGCTGAAACTGAACTGATAATATAATAATTGAAAGTAACTGGGAGTCAAAGATGATCTGGAGATATACTCACCTGCTGATACTGACTCAACTCTCTCAATAGTAAATAAAATAGATGTCCGACCCTATAAGGCTCGGAATGTGTAACTGCTCCGCTGTAGTAGGCTCGCTCATAGGCGCTCGGCCATACTAGGATCTGTATCTCGGCCATGCTGGGCTCGCTCATAGGCGCTCGACCACAGTAGGCTCGATATATAACTTACCATCTGATTCAGAGGTTGCCTAATAGGGGTCTGCCCACCGATTATAGCTCGATGGTGGGGAAAATACTGTAATATTGTATATATATATATATAAACACTCCTCTCTCTTGACAAGAAGAAGACAATACTCATTTGAATATAAAGTCCCGATAAGGGAAAATACTGTAACTTATGAGACTAGGATAATGTATATAAATTCGGGAGTATGAACTTCTCTCTATGCCTCGTTATCAAACACATGCAGTTATGAGATCATGTAAAAATGAAGGAAGGGATTAACCTTAACATACCTAGAGTTTGGAAAAATCCAAATGATATTCATGGGAAAGATTGCACCGTACTTCCTTAGAATCGCAAATATTACACTGCTGTAGTGTTATGAAATTTCATATGAATTCATGTTGAGAATCTGATTTCCGAGAGTTAAAGTCCATTACATGTTGTGAATTTAACGTACATTCCATTTTGAGAATGCCTCTGTTACTAGCACACACATCTCCATTCTTCACAATAATGACGTAGTAAATAATGAGGTAGGAATATGTCTTAAGACTTTTGGTTGCGGGCTCCACTTTAGGGGATGACTAAGCCACCCATCCTATAATTGTGCCACCAAGTTACATGACTTAAGAGTCATTAACTTGGGCTTTAACTAGCTGCCACGTCAGCCAATCAATCTTTATCCAAATATGCTTAATTACATAGTTAATCTCCCACTAAAAAATTATAATTATCCAATTATTCACATAATTAAGAATTATCTCAAATTACTTAAAATACTACTTATTTTTAACACACTTTATACATCATACTATCATGGTCATGTGGTACCTTGTATGTCACTAGTTCATAAGCACCGGGGTATTATAGCTTGGATCGTATTTTATCCCCAAATTGTCAAATTCCGATGGAACTCATTTTATTCGATTCACTTACCCTCTCACCTTCACGAATTTACTTATCACTTATTTGAAATAACATAATATTTATAACCTCAAAGCAAATAATCTCATTCCCGAGCTTACATCGATTAACTTACGATAAAACTTTAACGTACAACAATGCGGGATGTAACATCTCATTTCCGAGCTTTCGTCAATTTATTTATGGCATAATTTCACGTACGAAAACATGGGGTGTAACATCTTCCCCCCCTTTGTAACATTCGTCCTCAAATGTTTACTGATGCACTTATCATTCTCATAACCCATTACTCTTGCGAATACATTAGTACTCCTCTTGCCATCTAGGAAATTATGCTGTGAATGAATCCCAAAGGCCAGGGAATTCCCCCTTTAGGCCTTTTTTTCTCACCACCACTCATGGTCGGAATCCTTCCAATCTTGTAACTGTTGCTACCTTTTATCATGCAGCCTGTACGACTCTGACTTTGTAAGTGCGCCTATGCGACTCTTCTCTCCTTTTTCCTTCAGCTTTTAGCCAATCTCTAGGCCTCACTTTAGGAACATATACAGAACTTGACAAGCTATCCCTCTGGGAATCTATAGGTATACTTGAAGTTCTTTGCTTGGTACTTTGTTGAACTTACAAATATTGCTATATCTTATTTCATAGACCCGGTTATCCATCCTTATGACTTTACTGCATCTAGGTAGGTCCTACTATATCATAATTCTTACTTGGATTTACCGTTACTGTGGTCTACTACCAAACTCCAGGTTACTCTCATCTCTTATTCTATATGTATAAGTCTAAGTCCTTTAATGCTTCCTCATTACTGTTCATCTTAAGAATGACGGCCTAATCTCATTTTATACTTTGTAACTTTTATCCATCCATTGTTGATTCACCTTAATGTTGATCTATAATCTACCACTGATAACTTGGTCTCTTATGTAACACTGCCGCTAGGGCTCACATCTCATCGGGGAACATTTGGAGTAATTAGACTAACCCACTTATGGGCGATACTATACTTCCATAATCCGTATTTTATATCATCCCAATGTGATTCACCTTACGTGGGTATTTTAATTCTGTACAATTCATGAAATCCTTTTTTTTCAAATCATTACTCAATCGAAGGCCCAAACGTCATCCTTTATCTATCACAATTACACCCTCATTCTACTACCATGTCAGCATTCCATCTCTTTTAAATGCTACTAGTCTTAGACTCCTTTGAGTTCATTTAGGCTATACCGAGCTTTCTATAACTTAGAGAAATCCTCAGCTCTCTTGTTTTCATGGGCTTAATCCCGAAGACTTATCCATTCTCATCACCTTCTTACTCGCCCTTTCTTATCCTTACTCCTGTCTTCCTAAAACCCTATCACTTTACCATACTCCAGCATGGGACTTACACATATCTATTTATACTACTCACAACCTTCCGTCAACTTATTTGCACCATAGATTTCTTTGTGTTATTCTGAAATATCAAGCGAGACATCGCATCGTCTCCAACTCTTCTTTACTCTCTTAACTAGACTTCTCGATACCTAGAAACCATATGCTTGGAAGATATGCCACCAATGACACTGCTATCATTCATGGATACTGAATCCCAATGCTTTTAGCCCTCTATTTAAAGTATAGATTATTCACAACCTTCTTCACCTGAGTATCTCGTACATTGTTCACCTTTACCTTACCTTAAAATCTCACATCACGTCTTCTATATCTCTCATGACCTCCCTTCCACATATGTATAGTTCACATCCACAACTTGAAGCTCTATTGTAATACTTGCACCTCTGGTGCATACATAATCCGGTGGGAGCTTCATACTGACTTTTTATGAGGCTAGTACTCTTTTAATAGGCTTTATCGTAGAGCCGTATGGCTACTGTACTACCTCTCTTGTACCTCTGATATTAAGAGTGATTCTGCAATTTTCTCAATCACGATTTCTATAATTTTCTTGGTCCAATAATCAGACTCCTGATTTACTTAGTTGATGTAGCTCTTTAGTTTCCTCTTCCCTCTTATCAATCTTTATGTAGGCTTAAGCTATCTTCCGATCTGCGGCTCATGGTATTAGTTATTACTTTAACCTTTCATGGGCGCTATGAGATTTCCATGATACCTTCATCTAACAATTCAATTCTTTGTCTATGACCTAGACTCAATTCTTTCTTTTAACTTATACCAGAGTCTTCTACGGCTTTATGATTGTCAACATATGTGTGATCGGGTCCAAGCCTACACTACTATGAGTAGTGAGGGTGGTCGATGCAGTTTTAACCCACCTAGGTCGGGATCGAATCCACAGGGAGTTAATTGTTTGGAATTAGGTTTATATCTAATATAGATGCGAGTTTTGAGTCTAATTACACTTACCACAAGTTTTGGTTTGATTTATACTTCTAACTTTACTCTACGGATTGCAATAATTGAAACTAAGTACAATATTTTTGTTGTTGGTTTTCAAGTGTTTAAAGAGACTAGGGTAGTGACTTCTACTTAGGTGGATACCTAATAGGTAGCAAAGTTCTAGGAAAAGCTTGATTCGCTGGGATTGTAATATAGCTATCACACCCGTGTACTCACTCTATACCTTTTGGTAGTTTGAGTGATTTTGCCCAATTTGACTTTCTCAAGTCCAAATGGGTATTCATGCAATTTAAGTGATATTAGCTCAAGTCGGATATTACTATCTCTAGGTTTAACCCTTTAATTGGGGCTATCAATTTCTTAAGTTCACCCCAATTCCTTGTTAGCCTAGTTTTCCTAGACTTAGTCCCTCTTTCTCAAGTAGAAACTAGGTCATAAAGGCATGAATCAATATTTGCAACCATTAATTCTTTAGTTCTAGCAAGAACTAGGCTAAATATCACTAACCCATACACATTCAAGCCCTAAAATCAAATACCCATTAAATACCCACACTAGGGTTGGGTCACAACCCTAGCTATGGGCTTAGCTACTCATGAAAATAAAATAAATTAAAGATGAAATGAAGATAAAATCCCATAATATGAAATTAAGGAATGAAAATCTAATGTTAAGAAGTGAATATAGTGCAAAATTTCCCAAAACAGAAAACCTAGCCGTCTCACGTGCTCATACAATACATAACATAACCTAAAAATGACAAAACGTTCTAATTATACTAAGTTGAAAATATCTGACAAAAATTCCCTTATGGAGCTTGTGCGACCGCATAATTCTGAGCGCAGCCGCACTCTTGCTTTTGTGGCTGTACAATATTGATCGCGGTCCGCGTTCTTCAATTTTGGATCTGGGTTGAGCTGAGTTTCACAGACCGCATAATTTCAACCGCGGCAGCGCTCCAAATTATGCGGCTGCATAAAAGTGAAGCGGTCCGCACTTGCTTGAGTTTGGCTTGAAATCGACTCTCTAATTCTTCATTTTGCGGACCGCATAATTTAGATCGCAGCAGCACAAGGGAATTTCGCAGCCGCACAATTCTGGCACGAACCACATTTCTATCTTTTGCTCAATTTGTAAGCTCTCTGAACCTTAGTCATCGTGGCAGCACATGTACTTTCTCGACCGCACATTTTTGGTGCAGTCTGCACTCATCAGTTAGCCCAAAAATCACCCTCTCTGAATCTCCCTTTCGTGGACCGCGTAATTATGTCCACAGCCGAATTATAGCTTTCGCGGCCGCACAATATTTGTGCGGTCCGCGCTTCAGAACTCTTTTCCCAACCTTTGTTTTTGTTCAACTTTTGACTCCTTTTATGAGTTGATTATGGTTCCTTTGGATCATTTTGAACAATTCCTGCAACCAAGCATATTTCATTAGTTTCCGGGAATACCTTCAAGCATTTTTGGCCTAAAACACAAGTAAAAGAGAGCAAATGATAGGTTAAAATTCCTACTTATCAATTTTTTGCATGGATGATACTCCGAAAATGTTAGGTTCATTCATTATGCAACTAACTGTGAATCATTAATCGAATAATTTTTTTTGTTCCTTCTCAGATTTATTTAATGTAAGACATTACTTTTCCTGGTCTTCTGCCCCCTTGTTGCATGCATACTTAGCTTATCTTAGTTCCCACGCATGTTGGAATTCCATACCACTCATATGATCTTGAATATCACTTCTGATTTTACTTCCCGCTTATTAGCCACGGTAGGTGCCACTTTCTTATGGAGTACATACAATGTCATTGTGAGACTGTTGTTATAAGACCATTCCCTCTTTAGCTCACTAAGCTTAGGTTGAAGCCTTCTTTCTTATGTTCTTAGAAAATCTTTTGGTGTACTACTTAAGGATACCTTCTGGACCTAGTAAATATGCGAGCTTATTAAATCGTATACCCAATGGAATTCTTGATGTTCGTACACACCGATAAAATTCCTTAGTTACTTACCTCCACATTTATGTGCTTGTACGGTTGCACCTGAATTGAATTTTTGACTATCTTCCCATAACACTCATACGGTATCTTTAACTACACCGACTCCTATCTAAATATTTCTCAAGGTCATGATGTCATATTTGCGAGACTGAATTCCTCATGTTAGGTTTCACTCTGTTTATCTTGCATGATCTATTGATTCATCTGTTTCCTGTTTTCTAGCCATAACTAGGCTCTTCCTAAATCAACTACTAACTACTCGTTAGCTCATTCTTATATCAATATTCCATATAATCTTTCTTGGGTTATTTTCTTTGTTTTAACTTACCTGACGCACTGGCTCCTTATTTATCAATAACATCCCCGGAAGGAACCCTTACTTCCTTTCCTTGACATCGTTCTTGCACAATATTCTAGAATCATAGCATATCTGTAGGATTCAGATAAGTGCAATCTCATCTGTTTTTCATTTTTGTCGCGTTCTTCCTTTACCATTCCATAGTTACTAGAACCACTTAATTCTGATTTAATGCCACATCACTTCATATTCCCCCCTTTAGGGGAGTACTAAGAGTTGGAGCTACGACAATCTACCTATAGACGTTTTACCTCTTCAACTTTAGTGTCTTTTCACATCATCGATGACCCTTACTCGCCTTGCGGAAATCCGTCTATAGCAAGGATAACAAAATTCCTTACTCACGAGGGAGACACCTAGTGTAACTGGCACACACAGTCCCTTAAGCTTAACTTTACTCACATTTCTTGCTTTAGGAAAGTGTCTTCCTGAATGACCATTCTCTGAATTTCTCATGAATCTTCTTTTGTTGTCCATTGTATTATCGTCAGAACATAGTCTAAAATTCTCATGATGTCGACCATTATCAAACCACTCAGTCCCTAATTCATGTTTAGTTTATCTTTTTCACCAATCCATAATGATTTCTATTACTCTGAGGTCTAACTTTTTCTTCTGGTAGTTGCGTTGGAGTCACTGACTTATTTCTCGAAATGAGGATATGACTTTATGGCCTATACTCTTTTGTTGTCTCAAGGCCTATCACCTCTCGTCTTTTCCTTCTCTTGACTATAGACTCTATAATACTATCATCTTTTGATCTACCGTTGTCATCCATGTATCACATCTTACTCATAATGCTTCATTACCTCTCTTCTTACTTCCTGCTAACATCTATGTGTATCACTTTATTCTGAAAACTCAAACAAGACATTCTTCTGCTTCTAGTTCCCCTTGCTCCATTCACTGGCTCTTCGAGTTGCCTAACATGCTGTCTTTGCTAGGGATGGGAGCCATACTATAGGTAATATTTATCCCTTCAAGGCTTCCAGTGCCTATCTTTGTAGTACTCACATCCAGATGTACTATTTTAGAGTGCACCATCTAGGTGTCTCACAAGGAGATCTATTAGCACATTTGCAATATCCTTCAGATTTGTTAAGTAACGCAAAAAATCCATCCACCATTTTAGGTTACTCTAATCCCAGCCAGATCCTGATATCATGTCCTTTTCTTAAACAATATCTGTTAGCCCCCATAGAACACAACTGAGATGGGTGTGGCCCATTGTACATACCTCTGTTACCGTTGAAGGTAACTAACGCAGAATGCTTATATCTCTCTTCCTGAATTGTAGGTAATGATCATCATCACTAACTGGGTACGTTGTACCCTTCTTCACCTTGATTTTTTTTACTTGTTGAAACTTATATCTACCTCCCGAATCTCTCATTTCTTTTCACCATATGGGTAGATATTCTTACCTTAAGGCTCCTTATCAAGAAGCTTACACACATGTTCTGCTGAAAACTTCACATTTACTCATCATAAGCATGATGCAAAAATCGTGTTCCTCTGACTCAACTCTTCCACAGCTGTACCAACCGTCTTTCTGGATGTAGGCATTGTCGTATTGTGCATAATATATAGTTTAGGAAATTGAGTTCTTACAACTGAGCTCTACCACACGATCTAGAGTAAGAAGAAAGAGTGGTAGTCCTAAATGCCACGTAGCCTACTGCTTATAAGTGTGGTACACAACACACCTATAAACAAGACTCTACTAGACACGATTTGTAGATTCCCTAGGACATAACTGCTCTGATACCACTTTTATCACGCCCCGAGCCTGGGGGAGAGACCGGCACCCACTGCCTCACCTATCCTAGCGTACAAACTTGCAACTAAGGGACTCTGAACATATAATGTGATACTTTGTCCATGGCCACATTGAAAGACAACTTGCGAAGCAAAATATAAAACTGAACGGAAGCTAATGCTGACTAAACATCAATATAAAGCTGGGCTGACGAGGCCGTCATAAATACTATAGCTGACAAACCAACAAAATATACATACAAGGCCTACAAGTCCAACATACTGCACTAACTGACAGGATATGTCTACAAGCCTCTACTGATGGATGTACTGTGATCAGAACAGGGCCCCGACCTACCCATAACCTATATACATATATACACAAGATGTACACAAAACTCTAGACCCGACAACTTTGAAGGACGTGTAGCTTACCGATAAAGCTGAACTCGGGTAGCACCTATTGAGGAGGTCTACCCATCTGTCTGTTTGAACCCGCACACATGAAATGCATCATCCTCAGAAAAAGGGACGCAGTACAAAATAACGTACCGAGCGTGCAAGGCAATAAAATAACTGAAAGCTGAAACTTAACTGATAATATAATAACTGAAAGTAATTGGAGTCAAAGATGATCTGGAGATATATTCACCTGCTGATACTGACTCAACTCTCTCAATATAGTAAATAAAATAGATGTCCGGTCCAATAAAGCTCGAAATATATAACTGCTCCTCCGTAGTAGGCTCGCTCATAGGCGCTGAGCCATACTAGGCTCTGTATCTCGGCCATGCTGGTCTCGCTCATAGGCGCTCAGCTACAGTAGGCTCGATATATAACTTACCATCTGATCAGAGGTTGCCCAATAGGGGCCTGCCCACCGATTATAACTCGAAGATGGGGAAAATACTGTAATACTGTATATATATAAACACTCCGCTCTCTTGACTGGAAGAAGACAATACTCATTTGAATATGAAGTCCCGATAAGGGAAAATACTGTAACTTATGAGACTAAGATAATGTATATAAATTCGGGAGTATGAACTTCTCTTTATGCCTCGTTATCAAACACATGTAGTTACGAGATCATGCCAAAATGAAGGAAGAGCTTAACCTTAACATACATATTGTAGGAAAAAATCCGTATGATATTCTTGGGAAAGATTGTACCTATTTCCTTAGAATCACAAATATCACGTTGTTGTAGCGTTATGAAATTTCATATGAATTCATGTTGAGAATCTGATTCCCGAGAGTTAAAGTCCATTCCATGTTGTGAATTTAACGTCCATTCCATTTTTAGAATGCCTCCGTTACTAGCACACACATCTCCATTCTCCACAATAATGATGTAGGAAATAATGAGGTAGGAATATGTCTTAAGACTTTTGGTTGCGGGCCCCACTTTAGGGGATGACTAATCCACACATCCTATAATTGTGCCACCAAGTTACATGACTTAAGAGTCATTAACTTGGGTTTTAACTAGCTGCCACATCAGCCCATCAATCTTTATTCAAATATGCTTAATTACATTGTTAATCTCTCATTAAAAATCTATAATTATCCAATTATTTAAATAATTAAGAATTTTCTCAAATTACTTACAATACTACTCATTTTTAACACACTTTATACATCATAATATCATGGTCATGTGGTACCTTTATGGCACTAGCCCATAAACACTGGGTCTTATAGTTTGGATCATATTTTATCCCCAAATTGTCAAATTCCGATGGAACTCATTTTCTTCGATTCGCTTACCCTCTCACCTTCACGAATTTACTTATCACTTGTTTGAAATAACATAATATTTATAACCTCAAAAAAGATAATCTCCTTCCCGAGCTTATGTCGATTAACTTACGACAAAACTTTAACGTACGACAATGTGGGATGTAACATCTCATTTCCGAGTATTCGTCAATTTACTTATGTGTAACGACCAGGCCGGTCATTTTGAGAGTTAGAGCCCTGATCCCCTAATAACTGTTTTCCCCACGTTTGTTTCTTCTTTTGGGACTTGCCGGAGTGATTAGCTATGAAGTTCGGAGAGTCTTGGGACACTTAGTCCCTAATTTTGAGTTTAAGCCTTAGAAATCAGAGCATAGTCAGAACTGTGTGAAGACGGGTCCAGAATGGAATTCCGTCGACTCCGTTAGATCCATTGAGTGATTTTGGGGTTACGAGCGCGTCCAGAATGTGTTTTCGAGGTCTGTAGTGGAATTGGGCTTGAATTGGCAAAAGTTGGAATTTCGACGATTTCGGCCGATAGGTGAAATTTTGATATCGGACTCGGAATGGAATTCTGGGAGTGGCTTTAGGTTCGTGATGTCATTTGTGACCTGTGTGTCAAAGGTCAATCGGACTAGTTTTGACGTGTTTCAGCATTGTTGGAGATTTCAAAAATTTTCTAAGTTCTTAGGCTTGAATTTATGTTTAATTCTTGTTTTTGGTGTTATGTGATATGGTTTGAATTCTCGATTAAGTTCGAATGAGGTTATAGGACTGGTTGGTGGTTTTGGTTGAGGCCTCGGGGGCCTCGGGTGTATTTCGGATGCTCAACGAGAAGGTTTTAGACTTAAGCTAAAAGCTGAAGTTTGCTGGTTCTGGTGTTTCGCAATTGCAGAAGGGGAGACGCAGGTGTGGACACGCAGGTGCGGTGGGGGGTTGCTGTTGGTTGATTTCCCAATGCACACGCAAGTGTACGTGGTCGACAAGTAATATAG
>MDKI01184315.1:0-18980 GCA_005239505.1 Nicotiana paniculata
TATATATGTATATATACATATATGTATATATGTATATATACATATATGTATATATGTATATATGTATATATGTACATACATACTCTGTACAATTAAGTTATTAAAAATTATGAATTTAAATTATAAAACAAACACACAAAATTATAAAAATATTGAATTTGACACACATAATTATTAATGATAGTTTGGTACTACTGGGTCTCAAATATCGAGCCTGGAACCCATAAGTATATATATTGTATAACTCTAAAAATTGTGTAACTCAAACAATTATTATTTAATTTATATATTAAACATACAATTAATGTTGTTTAGATTTACAGTTGACGACATGGACTCCCGGCCCTTACTCTCCAGAGCTATTAGTCCTACAGGGCGATCATAGATCCTCCCATATATGGGACGGACAGGTACTGACGCAGATTCTCCGCGCTAGGAGAGTGGATGACATGTGGGATTTTTTGAGGGATAGCGATCTCCATCCCCGTGAAGTCCAGTGCCTGGAGGACACGGGATTTTATAGGATTATTCAGATCGGCAGGATGCAGCTCGACTGGGCTTTGATCACGGCATTGATTGAGCGGTGGCGATCGGAGACTCACACTTTCCACCTGCCCATTGGCGAGGCCACCATCACGCTGCAGGACGTGGAGGTTTTATATGTCCTGCCCGCTGATGGCTTGCCCGTTTCACTGCTTATCCTTATGAGATCTATGTCGCGGGAGAATTATTTGGATATGTTGCAGAGGCTCACGGGTTTCAGGCAATAGGATGATACTGCATCTTCAGGGGCAAGTCGGATGAGTTTGACCCCGATTAGACAGTACCTCGAGGTAATCCACCCCACTATCACCGATGAGACATATGAGGTAGATATTACCCGATATACGAGGTTGCTGTTGCTTCTTCTATTTTGGGGGGTCTTGTTGAACACTTCGGGGAACCTAGTCAGCCTGCGGTTTCTTTATCATATTACCGCGCTAGATGACTTACCCCTATACAGCTAGGGTGGTGCTGTTCTGGCTTACTTGTACAGGAAGATGTGCCGAGCTTACCTGGGCACACAGAGAGACGTTTTTGGCTTTCTTCCGCTTCTAATTAGTTCCAATTCTACCTAGTTAGAATTAATCTTATACCTTACGTCAACTTTGTATGTTAGGTTTGGGCCTGGGAGCGGTTTCTGCAGTTTCATCCACCTCTACTACAGTTGCCTCCTAATGTACCACCTCTGTTTCTCCCTCTATCCAGGAGGTGGGTTCTCTGCCATAGTCTTGTACAAGAGTATGATGCTCATCATAATCTCCCCCTCTGCAGGGATGTGTTGGATCTGTTGGACGGTGCACAGGTAAATATGTACCTAAACTTACCTGGTATAGATTAACTTAGTGTTACGCATACTCACGTTTTGTGTTCTTATTTAATAGTTCATCTGGACGCCCTACAACGATGATTTGATCGGTACCATGCAAGATTATTGCTCGTTCGGCCGACCGATTTGGAGCACTTCTGCCCCGCTCATATACCTCGATATGTAGAGCATCATGTCTTCGAGCGGGTACTTCGTCAGTTTGTCCGTTCGCAGTATATACTGAGGCCGCCTATATGGGAGGCTATACATTATCATAGGGATGATCGTTCCAGGGCGGACGACGCATTTATGACCTGGCTTGTGGCGCAGATGCATATTTGGGACCAATGAGATCAGTTGATTCCGCCCCTACCTACGGGATGCAGGCGGTGACTATTCAAGGATATATGGCATGGTACCACCACGTTACCCGAATTTTTATCAGGAACCCCATTCATCTGGCGGACGGTCAGTACATTCCATTTGCCCATCGACACGAGGCACTGGTATGTTTTCATTTATTATTAGTTATATAACTGTAATTAGTGTCATATATGTTGTGTGTTTTTGTTAAGTTGTGCAGGCTATTGGAATACATACCATCTATCAGATGGGACTGCAGATGTAGGATCATGTCGGCGATCCTGCGGCCATGTAGGATTATAGCCGTCGATTTGTAGAGGTGGCTTCCCGGACACTGCAGCAAGCCCGAGAGGATCAACATTTGGCACACGAGCCTGATTATATGGACCCAGGGCAGTATGAGCGAGGTCTTGGTGTCGCACGAGGTGGCCGTGGCCGACGAGGTGGTGGTGCCCGACGAGGCAAGGGTACCGGACGACGTGGTGGTGGAAGGAGAGGAGGTGGTCCCAGCAAGGGGGAGTTGAGGGTCTTGATGATGATGTTGCTGCTGATATGGCAGGTGGCCTACATGAGACGGACATGCCGTCTTACAGCCTTGGGATGCATCTCACTCCAGTGACTTTGCAGGTGACCCCGTCAGGTCAATTATTGATAAGGGGCACGAATATTTCTAGAGTGGATTGGGCTAGATATTTCCCAGGCCCGTCTACCGCTGATGAGGATTGGCCGACCCGAGATTTGCATAGTGGGCGCCGACTGAGTTATGGCTCATCATCACATTCGCAGGTATGAGTTTATTAGTATTGAATTTGAATTTGTTTTAACTGTAACTTATTTATTTTCTATAACTTTATTAATTTCCTTTTTAAGGCTTCACGCTATGCTGACGTGGCTGCAACATATGATTACATTCAGGATCACGACGAGATCATGGTAAGACAATTTAAATTGTTTTGAATTATTATATACTTTTCTGTACTGAGCTTTCTATTCTTATTTAGGCTTCTACTGGACCGACGACCCCTTATATCGATCCTAACAGCACCACTGATACCTGTCATCCTGCGCCGCATCCGGCTTTAAGGAGGTGATTTGATGATGGTGATCCCAATAGCGTACCTGGGCGGTATGGGATGCGCCTCAGGCCAGTAGCTGCGTTGAGGCACACCGGATGCGGGACACATTGATTTGTCCTCCCTTTTTTTGTATTTGATGTAAATAATATTTTTGTATAGATTAACAACAATTTTTTAATTTCCCCTTTCATTAGGTATTTTCATACTACAACCACAAACACAACATTAAAAATTAACTTTCAGTACAATTAAAATAAAGTTCAGTACACCAAACAAGGAAAATATTAATTAAAATTCATTACTAAAACACAAACACAAACACAGCAGGCCAACATAATAAAAATACATGAGCAAGGCATAAATAAAGATAAGGTAATACACTAAACACATACAACACAAGTTTAGTCCCTGCCACCTAATATTCTCTGATCCAACCACTTAAATTGTTCTTCCAGTTTTTTTTTCTTCTTCTACCTCTTTCAGTTTCGCCTTCAACTCCGCAACCTTTCTTTTATTTTCTCTTTCACGTTCCCATTATTTTAAACACAAATTATGAAGATGATGCAAAGATTCTTTGTAGCATTCCTGATAACATGGTTCATCAACCCATACCTCAAAATCACAAATAGGTTCGTCGGGAACCTTATAAAACTGGTTCACACAGTGCCAGTAGCGGCGTCCATTTTCACCATTATCCCAATAATTTTGCATCATGCATCTTTTTCCATACTTGCACATTGGTGTATAAAGAGGTTGAGACATTTGTGCATTAAAAAAATTGCTATTAGTAATTTTTGAGCGCACAAAATAACCAGAATGAGCCCGTTATTTATAGGCGAGACAACACACATAACATAGTATTTAACCGCGCTAAATATACACATAACGTAGTATTTAATCGCGCTATGTTTTGCGTGTTAAATATCATGATGTGTACAAGACAACTTTATGTCAATTGGTCAACCTTTTCAGTTCGACAAATCAACACATAACGTAGTATTTAACCACACTAAATATACACATAACGTAGTATTTAATCGCGCTATGTTTTGCGTGTTAAATATCATGATGTGTACAAGACAACTTTATGTCAGCTGGTCAGCCTTTTCAGTTCGACAAAACAACACACATAACGTAGTATTTAAATGCGCTAAATATACACATAACGTAGTATTTATTCGCGCTATGTTTTGCATGATAAATATCATGATGTGTACAAGACAACTTTATGTCAGCTGGTCAGCCTTTTCAGTTCGACAAAACAACACACATAACGTAGTATTTAACCGCGCTAAATATACACATAACGTAGTATTTAATCGCGCTATGTTTTGCGTGTTAAATATCATGATGGGTACAAAACAACTTTATGTCAGCTGGTCAGCCTTTTCAGTTCGACAAAACAACACACATAACGTAGTATTTAACCGCGCTAAATATACACATAATATAATATTTAATCGCGCTATGTTTTGCGTGTTAAATATCATGATGTGTACAAGACAACTTTATGTCAGCTGGTCAGCCTTTTCAGTTCGACAAAACAACACACATAACGTAGTATTTAACCGCGCTAAATATACACATAATATAATATTTAATCGCGCTATGTTTTGCGTGTTAAATATCATGATGTGTACAAGACAACTTTATGTCAGCTGGTCCGCCTTTTCAGTTCGACAAAACAACACTCATAACGTAGTATTTAACCGCGCTAAATATACACATAACGTTGTATTTAATCACGCTATGTTTTGCATGTTAAACATCATGATGTGTAAAAGATAACTTTATGTCAGTTGGTCAGCCTTTTCAGTTCGACAAAACAACACACATAGCGTAGTATTTAACCGCGCTAAATATACACATAGCATAGTATTTAATCGCGCTATGTTTTGCGTGTTAAATATCATGATGTGTACAAGACAACTTTATGTCAGCTGGTCAGCCTTTTCAGTTTGACAAGACAACACACATAACGTAGTAATTAATCGCGCTAAATATACACATAATTTTATTAAATTATCATTTAAAAAAATAAAATGGAAAAGTTCAAATCATAATTAACAAACATAAATTTATTTCATAAATCTTGCAACATAAACAAAACAACTAATTATTACAACATAAACTCATGGATAGTTAGGCACACTAGAAGAACACCCACCACGAGCTTGATTAGTATTGCCACCCAAACCACTTGAAGGACATTTTCAACGGTCGTGTCCTGTTTGCGAGCATATACCACATTTGCGCGCATAAAAGGTATCACTAACATCCATTTGGTTCCGTTTACACGTTCTCTTCTGCACCTGTATTCGATGCAAATAGGACTTATTGCACACCATTTTAAATGGTTCCGGCGGCCAATAATGCTCAGCTCCCACTGGCTGAAACTTCCCACTACATGTGTTTAGATACTTGGCAACACTATATTGTTGATCAACATAGTTGGTCTCCCCAAAACCTTACGTTGAAAACACTTGATGGCATGTGAGCAAGGCATGTGGTAGATGAACCATTTCCCACAAGAGCATAACCTTGATGATTCATTTACGGTATGTACATTATTCCCCCGATTTTGATGGATAGCGGTGCGAACTTCAAAAATATTTCTTTCGTTATCATACTGCAAAAATGAATGCCAATGTGCTCGCCGTCTGTATTTCTCAAATCTTTTCATCGGCACTTGCATAAATTCAACACCCCTTTCCATCAATGCCATTGTAGTTGCAGACCGTTCAATAAACCTCTCCACCATCTGCTTGAACGACATCCGCACCATGGCTGTGACAGGCAATCCTCTTGCCGACTTCAATAACCCGTTGAAAGACTCTGACACGTTTGTAGTCAGAATTCCCCATCGTCTGCTACCATCCGCATGCAAAGTCCACTTTTCAGGGTGATGTCGCATTAACCAACAGTAGGCTGCCTCATCTTCTTGCCTGATAGATTCCATATTCCTCCAGAATTTATGCTGTTGGTGGTCTGTTGCTGCCATCCACATCATGTAGATCCTTGTTGAGATATTCCTTCTGGAAATTGGCCTTAAAGTGCCTCACACAGTAACGGTGGTATGCATAAGGTTCTTTCCATTCATGCAAGTTCTCCACATACTTAAGATACCACCATGCCGATCAGATATTAGACAAATATCGGAACACTGTTTGACAACGTGCTCTTTCAAGTGGTTCAAAAACAACGTCCACGTCTCTGTGCTTTCATTGGCACAAACAACAAAAGCTATAGGAAATATCTCTCTATTAGCATCTACTGCCACGGCTATCAATAGCTTGATATCGTACTTTCCATAGACATGAGTGCCGTCTATGGATATTACGGGCCGGCAATGCGAAAATCCATCAATTGCTGGTTTAAACGCCCAGAACACGTAATTGAATATATATTCTGGTTTTCTCGGACTCCGCTCAAGCTTCCATTCAACAACCGTCCTAGGGTTAAAGTGCTGCAGCGCGGCCATGTACTTTGGCAAAGATGCAAATGACTTATCCCAGTTACCGTAGACAACTTCGAACGCTCGTTTGCGCCCGAGAAATGCCTTTCTCTTCATAATGGTATGGCCATATTCCTGGTGGACTGATGTAATGCACTCTTTGATTTTATACCTTATGGACGCTTCGAGGTGCGGAATAAGTACAAGAGAAATCAAGTCAATATCCAAGTTGAAGTGATTCCCGTTGAATGTGTCCATTTCGCATGTGTGGGTGGGAATGTATTTACCCACTTTCCACAGACCTGTCTTCTTCTTGGTTGCACGCAACATCCAATGACATGGCCAAAACCACATACGGCAAATAGCCTTGTATACCACGGACTTGACTCCCATACCTGCATCTCACGACACTCTTTTATGTTGTGCATTTTACAAGCCCTGTTTACGCGCGCTTTATCAGGAAAAAACATGCCCTTTGCAAGCACCGTTAGTCTAGACTCATCCCACATTGCTGTCCGAATTTCATCAAAACCCCTTGTGAGAGCTTCCACATCTGGCATGATTGACAAGTTATTAATGTAAGGAATCTCTCTTGAATGAAACGACACTTCGGACTCGTACACTCTTCGTCTGGGGGGGGGGGTTGGAGCATACTCTCTCTTCAAGGGTGTCTCGTATCCGGATTCATCGGCATTGTTGTCGTAATCACTGTTCTCTTCCTCACTCTGTACATCTGCCAGATCCCGATTTAATACGTAATGTGATGAAATTCCATGATGGACATTTTCATTTAGGTGATGACTCCCGGATGGACCACTTGTAAAATTCATATCCGGCCAGTACCCCCTGTTAAATATATGACCGTAATACAAATTCAATACAACAAAAAGGTACATCGTAACACAAAGGAAAATTGAAGTTTACCACTAGTCTTGTGAATTATGGAAAGGATGAGAGAAATTATATTCTTGCTGCTCATTCTCCGGCGATGATAAGTTTAAACCAAGGAAAACTCTTTAATCCGGAACCTGTCCGAAAAAAAACTAGTCCAGAATAACCAACCGATGACTGGGGGTTATCCCTACTACGCGCAACCTTATTGTTGGGAACGTCTTCGACCTTGACGTACATCTCCAACATTGTGATTACAAGAAATTCCCGGCATTCATCCGGAGTACTCAGAAAATCCCTCAAAGGTTCATCATCGTTGATGTTAAACTCCGAAAAAAAAGCAACCCCTTGCGGAGTGACGGAATACGGATATCTTCTGGTTACTTTAAGTATCACTGAACGTTTCCTCACACTCATTTTTTTGCATAACAACGATATCAATTTATCGTACTCCATTGTAAGTGGCAATTTAACATGACACTGTGCAGGTAAACTATACCTCACAGAGTTATTCTCCATCACAACCTCGCCCCCAATATAATTAAACTCTTATTCTACGTTCTTCAGACATAATGAAAAAATGCTGGAGAATTTAACAACAACAACGTTTGAACGAGACTTAAAATATTTTTCCTAAAATCCTAACCTCTTTATATAGAAAATGGCTAGCCGGAGAAATCTTTTTTTTGGATGTATGGCGCCCAAATTCTATGCGCTATACGCATTTGAATTATTGTTATTTCAGTTATTATTAGTGGCGCCAAAAAAAAGTTGGTATAGCGTGGAAAACAAATACGCTATATGTATAGCGTACAAAAGCCCTGCGCTATACCTGGGCAGTCAGAAAGTCAGAGGTATAACACACTAATTTTGTGTGCTATACCTTAACGGCAAAAGTTACCGTTAAGGTATAGCGCACATAATTAGTGCGTTATATATATATATATATATATATATATATATATATATATATATATATTTGTACCTTTTTTTACCACCTATTAATGTTCTTTTTGTCCAAAAGGACATTATTTTGGTTCCGGACTCGAATGACCACTGATCCCTTGAGGACCTCAAAGAAGGCAAGAATCCCGGCACAGGAGAGCCATTAAGGGTGGAGGATGGTGGTAAACCTCCATAGTCGATGGCATGAGAGCACCGACGAGGGGGAATTAGGGTTAGGGTCTGAGAGAACTTGAGAGAGAAAGGGGGTGGGCGACGACGGAGTGAAAGAGAGGAATGAGGGGTTTGGGAGGGGATAGTTTAGGTTAATTAAGGAAATGATTAATTTGGGCCGTTGATAAAAAATGATCAACGACAAGGATTAAACAAGAATTGGGTCGGGTTAGGTAGGGAATTGGGCTGGTCTACAAGGTATTTGGTCTAGCCAATTTAGGCTGTAATTGAAATAATAAGTGGCTATTTATTAAATACCCCAATTAAATTAATTAAAATAATTACTAATCATAAAAGAGTTAATTTCATGCATAGATATGAATTGAAAATGGTTATTTAGTATTTAAAAATACAAAAGGCTAATTTCTGATAAAAATAATGTAAATTATATGCAAGGGCTATAATTGCAAAGTTATTGCAATTGTAGCCAAAAGTACCAAATTGGCTATTTATGGAATAATTTGGACCATAAATAGTAATATTACGTCAAGAAGTGTTTTGAAATCATTTGTGATGCAATTTTGTAATTATTATTAGAAATAAAATACTGGACAAATTAATAAAAAATGTGGAAAAATACCAATTGATGTTAATGCATGACTTTGAAGGTATATATGAAATTTAAAAAATATTTTGAGAAAAATTGTGTATCAACAACTTCCCCTCTTTACCCGAAAAGGATGAAAGAGTTGTCGGGTAAAGATAGATGGCCAATTTTGACCGATCGAAATGGTTAGAGAGGGATTTAGGCCGCACTCTGGCTTTTGAGTTGCCTACATATCCCTGGTTTTACAGGAATCAGGTCGTATGTAGTTCCGGATTCATCGGCGAAGTATGCCGATGAAGTTATCAAAAAAGCAGACGCAACATCTAGGGCTGGATGAATGAACGACTTACGGAAGGGGTTAGGTTTGATATGGATGGGAGAACTGGAGCGGGATCACTTCTGCTGGGATAGCCGTTGCTCTCCAGGTTACCTTCAAATAAGAATACCACAAATGTGTATTGTGAATAAATTTAAACATAATGCAGGTTCCCGTTGGACTATGAAAGTTGTCTTCAGACGGTTAGGGATGACGTCCTCAGACCATGATGTCCTGGGCCATGAATGTGTTGATAAGAGATTCGTAGGCCATGAAATGATGTTCTTAGGCCTTCAGATGGTGCCTCCAAACTATGATGACTTTGAATAATGATATGCAAACTGAGAGAGATCCTCAGGCCATGACATGGTGTCTTCCAGCTATGAGGATGATGCCGTTAGAATATGACACCTTTGGACAAGTTGGCGATATTTCAGCCCATGATATGCAATAATATAGTGCTGAGAAGACAGAGCTTAGTCTTGCGAATTGAAGGGCAGAGCTTAGCCCGAAAGAGAAACAAAGTAGATAATGCTTGAGAGACAACCTTAGTCTCGGTGAAAAAGTAAATTGGAGGAGGAGCTTAGCTTCATGAAGATAGGAAGGTAGCGGTTAGCCTTATGCAAATGAAGGCAGAGATTAGCCTTGTGCAATATGGAGACAGATCTTAGTCTCATGCAAATGGAGGTAGAGCTTAACCTTATGCAGGATGGAGACAAAGCTTAGTCTCATGCAAATGGAGGTAGAGCTTAACCTTATGCAGGATGGAGATAGAGCTTAGTCTCATGCAAATGGAGGTAGAGCTTAACCTCATGCAAATCTGGGATAGAGCTTAGTCCCATGCAAGATGAAGGCAGGGCTTGGCCCTATGCAAAGGAACAAATAGCGAATGCTAGTAGGATTTCTTAGCTGGTAATAAGTTGTGGTATTGCGATTGTTGTGAGAACTGTGACTATGGAGCATGTTCATTTTTTTTGGTGCTAATAGTAAACCTTGCATTTGCGACTGTGTTGAAGTTTGTGACTTTGAAACCTGTTTGTTCTTTATTCCTGCATCCAAAGAAAAATCATGAGTTCTGTAGATGGGGAAGGTTGGTTCAGATCCCCGCTGGCTTTGCTTGCTTCGTTCTACTTGATGATCCTGTTTATGTCATCGGGGTAGCGTTTGCTAAACAGAGCTATATTTTGACAATGTGCATGATTTTATAAAGACATAGTAAAAATATATTTTGAGAAATTTAGATGAACTGACGACCGTACTCAAAATTCTGCCCCAGTTAGATGGTGGATGATTCTGACCGTTGTATATGCTGCGATCGGCTGAACTTGCCTCAGAATTTTGAGGGTCCTTCTCAAAATTTGCTCGAGTTTCCAATTGCGGGGGTGGGGGGTGGGAGGTGGGGGTGGGGGGGAGGGGGATGAGATTTTTATTGAATTATGACCGAACCCATAGGGATGCCTACGTATCCCCTCTTAAACGGGAAACAGGTCAGGCGTAGTTCAGTTTACATCACAAAGAATTACACATACTAGTGATTGACTGCATCTGAATTGATTGGCTTCGGCCAGAATTCTTCGTCCATTTCTGCAAGTATAAGAACTCCTCCTGTCAATACTCGGTGAACCATGTATGGACCTTTCCAGTTGGGAGAGAATTTCCCTTTGGCTTCATCTTGGTGTGGAAAGATTTTCTTTAACACCAGTTTCCCTGGTGTGATTTGTCTTGGTTTGACTTTTTTGTTGAAAGCTCTGGTCATTCTGCTTTGATAAAGTTGTCCGTGACATATTGCATTCATCCTTTTCCCGTCTATGATGGGCCAACTGCTCGTATCGGCCTTTTATCCATTTTGCATCGCTGAGCTCAGCTTCTTGCATGATTCTTAAGGAAGGGATCTCCACTTCGACAGGAATAACAAATTTCGTACCATAAACCAGTAAATAAGGAGTTTCCCCAGTTGATGTGCGGACTGTGGTGCGGTATCCCAATAAGGAAAATGGTAGTTGTTTATGCCACTGTCTGTGTTTTTCTATCATCTTTCTCAATATCTTCTTGATGTTCTTGTTGCCGGCTTCCACAACTCCATTCATCTGTGGTCTATAGGCTGTGGAATTATTGTGCTTGATTTTGAAGGTCTCGCACATGGCTTTCATCAGATCAGTGTTTAGATTGGATCTGTTGTCGGTGATGATTGATTCTGGAACTCCAAACCGACAAATTATACGGTCGCGGACAAAGTCTGCCATGACTTTCTTAGTCACTGCTTTATAGGACACTGCTTCGACCCACTTGGTGAATAATCAATAGCTACTAAGATGAATCTGTGTCCATTTGAGGTGGTAGGCTCTATTGGTCCAATGACGTCCATTCCCCAGGCGGCGAATGGCCAAGGCAAGCTTGTTGCATTGAGATTGTTCCGGGGTACCTTTATCATATCTTCATGTACCTGACATTGGTAGCATTTCCAGGCATACTGGATGCAGTCCATTTCCATGGTCATCCAGAAGTAACCGACTCTGAGTATTTTCTTTGCCACGACAAAACCATTCATATGTGGGCCGCAGGTCCCAGCATGTATCTCTTCAAGTAGTCTGGAAGCTTCCTTTGCATCGACACATCTTAATAATCCAAAGTCGGGAGTTCTCCTATGTAGGTTTCTTCCACTGAGAAATAAATTGTTGGACAATCTCCGGAGCGTGCGTTTCTGAGTGTGATTTGCAAGATCTGGGTGCTCTCCCTTTGACAAGTATTCCCTGATGTCGTGGAACCATGGTCTTCTTCTTCAAAATGGGCACAATATGCCGGCTTGTTATGGATCTTTACTGGAATAGGATCAATGAAGTTCTTATCTGGGTGTTGTATCATGGATGATAAAGTGGCTAATGCATTGGCAAACTCGTTATGAATTCTGGGGACGTGCCAAAATTCTGTCTTCGTGAACCTCTTTCTCAATTCCTGCACATGGTGCAGATACGATAGTATCTTGGAATTATTGGTAGCCCATTCTCCTTGTACTTGGTGTATTAGCAGGTCTGAATCACCAATTACTAACAACTCCTGGATATTCATGTCAACAGCCATATTGAGCCCTAAGATGCATGCTTCATATTCTTCCATATTGTTGGTCCAGGGAAATCTTAGTTTGGAAGATACCGGGTAATGTTGATTAGTTTCCGATATCAGGACAGCTCCGATGCCGACTCCTTTGAAATTAGCTACTTCGTCGAAGAACATTCTCCAACATTCGTAGGATTCTACAATGTCTTCTCCTATGAATGACACTTCTTCATCGGGAAAATATGTTTTCAGGGGTTCGTATTCTCCTCCCACAGGATTCTTGGCAAGATGATCTGCCAATGCTTGCCCCTTGATCGCTTTCTGAGTCACATAGACAATGTCGAACTCACTCGACAGGATTTTCCATTTGGCCAGCTTGCCAGTGGGCATGGGCTTCTGAAAGATGTAATTCAAAGGATCCATCCTTGATATGAGATATGTCGTGTAGGCACAGAAGTAGTGCCTCAACTTCTAGGCTACCCAGGTTAGAGCACAACAGGTACGCTCTAGTAGAGAATACCGTGCCTCATATGGAGTGAACTTCTTACTAAGGTAATAAATAGCCTGTTCCTTTCTTCCTATCTCGTCATGCTGCCCCAGAACGCAGCCGAAATCTTCATCTAATACCGCAAGGTAGAGTAGCAAGGGTCAGCCTGGCTCTGGCGGGACCAAAACTGGTGGCATTGACAAGTATTCCTTGATTCTGCCGAAAGCTTTCTGACAATCCTCGGTCCATTTGGTCACACTTTCTTTAGCATCTTGAAGATTTGTTCACATATAAACGTGGACTGGGCTATGAATCGGCTGATGTAGTTAAGGCGCCCTAGGAAACTCATCACATCTTTCTTGTTCTTTGGCGGTGATAACTCTTGGATGGCTTTGACCTTTGACGGATCCAGTTCTATTCCTCGACGGCTGACAATGAACCCAAGAAACTTTCCGGCAGGAACCCCGAATGCACACTTCGCGGGGTTTAATTTCAGGTTGTATTTCCGCAACCTATTGAAGAACCTCCTCAGACCTGCTATATTGTCGGTGGATTTCTTAGACTTGATAATAACGTCGTCCACATACACCTCGATTTCCTTGTGTATCATGTCATGGAAGATAGTGGTCATAACTATCATATAGGTGGCCCCAACATTCTTTAGGCTGAATGGCATCATCTTATAACAGTAGACTCCCCACAGCTTAATGAAAGCCGTTTTCTCAGCATCTTCTTCGTCCATTCAAATCTGATGGTATCCAGCAAAACAATCCACGAACGATTTCATGCTTTGCACAATTGTCAATCAGGTTGTGTATGTTTGGAAGGGGAAAATCATCCTTTGGACTGGCCCGGTTGAGATCCCGGTAGTCAACATAAACCCTAACTTTTCCGTCTTTCTTGGGCACTGGCACGATGTTGGCTAACCATGTTGGATATTCAACTACCCGGAAGACCTTGGCGTTGATTTGCTTGGTAATTCTTCTTTGATTTTCAAACTCATATCAGGCTTGAAATTTCTAAGCTTTTTGCTTTACTGGAGGGCACATTGGATTGGTCGGCAACTTGTGAGCCACAATGGACGTACTTAGACCAGTCATATCATCGTACGACCATGCAAATATGTCTTCATATTCTTTCAAGAATTATGTGTATTCCACTTTCTCTGATGGCGATAAATGAATGCTGATGCGAATATCTTTGACAGTCTCTGAATCTCCCAAGTTGATTACCTCGGTCTCATCCAGATTGGACCTAGGCTTGTTTTTAAAATCCTCAACTTCTCTGATAATTTCATCCGGTATGACATCCTCTTCTTCTGAATCACTGTCCTTTTGTTGCATTGTCTCATTGCATGTCACATTCATTGGTTCATCAAGACAGGAAATAATGATGATGTATAGATAAAATGATGAGAGAAAATGATAATAAATAAATACAGATTTTTTGAAACATAAAAATGATTTTTGAGTGTTTTGGAACATTGGAGATTTTATTGGGAAATGCATTAGCAAAAATGAATTAAATAATGCTTGTTCAGCCTTGCTACCCCGGGACTCATCGGGCCCTGGATGGTCTGACAGTCTAATTCTTGAGGAATGATCCCTTACTCACAGCTTGGACGGTAGGGCCTTCCTCCTTCTCCTCCTTAACAATAACACAACAATTCACGTCACCATATTCCAGGAATAGATTTTTCAAGGCTGCCAATGTTTCTTCTTCCTCTGACCCCCATATTATGTCGGCCTACTGGAAAGTCTGCTCCAGATGCGGTATCGGCTTTTCTAATGGATAGTATGGTCCGCGCCATGGTGGATACCAGTTCTCGTACTCTTGCCATGTGTATTTGTATCCCAGCCCAAAAGTGGTGCCATGGTGCTTCTGCTGTATTGGTTTGGAAATCCCCTGAAGATTCTTACCGAGTCCTCTGCCAGGCTCATACCCACTCCAGTTTAGTATGCTCTCGATCTTACTGTCCCACAATTTGTATTTTTCTAGTGCATTGATCCGTTCAATGTGGTGGTAAGTTTCTCCACCCAGCCTTTCTACCTTCAATCACCGGGATGGTGTGGCGACTATAGATAGGATTTCTTTCGTCTCCATGGATGATCACCTCCTGGTGGCTCCATTCAAATTTTACTGATTGATGCAATGTTGATGCCACAGCCCCATCGGTATGTATCCACGGACGTCCCAATCACAAGTTGTAGGATGCCGATACGTCTATCACCTGAAATTCAACCTCGAACCGTGTAGGTCCCATCTGCAGGCAAAGACTGATTTCACCAATGGTATACCTCTGAGAACCGTCGAAAGCCTTTACATTCATAGATCCTTCTTTGATCTCGTATAACCCCTTGCCCAATTTCTTGAGTGTTGTCAATGGATAGATATTGAGGTTGTATCCCCCGTCGATCAGAATCCTAGTGATGAAGTAGTCCTCACATTGCATAGTGATGTGCAGTGCTTTGTTATGACTTAGCCCTTCAGGCGGCAGCTCGTCCTCATGGAAAGTGATCTTGTGACTCTCCAGTACCTGACCTACCATATTGGCCATTTCTCCACTAGTTATGTTATTTGGCACATATGCTTCATTCAACACTTTCATCAAAGCATTCATGTGTGTCTCTGAATTTTGCAGCAGTGACAGAATGGATATCTGGGCTGGAGTTTTGTTCAGCTGATCGATGACTGAGTATTCCTTGGCCTGCACCTTCCTCCAAAGATCATCTGGGCCTGTCTCAATGACGGGTGGCCTGTTGGAAGCATTCTTTCTAAACTCTACCAAGTGTTCTTGTGTATAGACCCTGCCGGTCCTTGTCATCCCCTATGCATCACCAACTTCTTCTATCTTGACTTTACCTTTCCTTTTTGCTTCAGCAGTGTAATCCCAAGGTACAACCTTGTCTCTGAAAGGTGGCGTGGTTGACACTGTCACTGTGATTGGTGCAGCTTCCTTCACTTCAAATGGAATGGGTGCCTTAGCAGGCGGCATAATTTCAACCTCGAACGGCAAATGTGTGTTTGCAGGTGGTGCCGTTTCAAACTTGAATGGGAGTGACGCAGTTACATCGATGTCTACGGATGGATGAATCTAGAATATGATAGGATTAAGAGTGACTGCTAGCTTCTTTGGGTCATCACCTTCTATGATTAAACCGATCGACCCCTCTGGGTCCCAATCTTCTTCTATCTCTATCATGTTGATACCCCTATGGTCTGGAAGCAGATTGTTGCGAACATTGGGAGCAGCCTCCTTTGCTTGGATGACCTTGTTATCAATCATATACTGGATCTTATCTTTCAATGAGTGACATTCATCAATTGTGTGCCCCTTCATGTCGGAATGGTATGCACAAGTCTTATTCGGATTGACCTATTGAGATGACTTTTCAGGGGTTATAGCAGGGATAAGAGTGACATAACCGACAGATTTTAATCTGTCATACAGCTGGTCGATAGGTTCAGCAATGGTAGTTTATTGTTTAGGAGGTCTGCGATCAAAGTTGGGTCGATGTCTCGGGAAATTTTGGCAAGAAGGAGGTGATTGGAAGTGAGATGGCTGAGAGTTGTAGGTATGATAAATAGGAGCTGGTTGGGAATATCTAGGAGAAGTAGGCTGATATGTAGACGGTGGAGATGTCTGATATGTTGGTGGAGGTGTTGACTGATAGGTGGGTTAGGGTGCTTGATAGGTGAGTGGGGAAGTTCAGTATTCCAATGGGGATTTGTGTCCCTGTGCAACCATTACCGTTCCTGCATCTCTCTTCTTGGATATACCACCAGACTACAAGGCTTTGTTGGTGGCCTGTAGTGCCTCAAAGTTAGTGACCATCCCACTCTTGATACCTTCTTCAATTCTCTCACCCAGCTTGATGATGTCAGAGAATTTGTGGTTTTCAATCACCATTAGCCTCTCATAATACTGTGGGTCTTGTGCCCGGACGAAGAATTTGTACATTTGTTCTTCCTCTAGGGCGGGCCTGACCTTGGCTGCTTCAGATCTCCAGCGAGCGACATACTCGCAAAAAGTTTCGGTGGGCTTCTTTTAAAGGTTCTGGACGTAGAACACGTTTGGTGCATTCTCCGTATTGAACCTGAATCGGTCCATGAAGTCTGATGCCATACTTACCCAATCGAACCACTTCTTAGGGTTTTGGCTGATGTACCAAGAAAAAGCATCTCCTGTGAGGCTCCTCATGAACAATTTCATGCGAACTCGACTAGTCAGCTTCTTGAGTTCCTCGACTAAATTCTTAATGAGCATATCCTTCTCACTGGATTCAGGTGTGTAAGAAATATGTTGGGTGGAGTGAGGTAGAGTCTCCACGTATATGGGGTTGTTCTGATGACCTGGTGTTTGAGCATATATGTGGTCACTTGTGGAGTCTTGTGGTTCAGGGATAATCAGCAGGGTATTTCTTGGAGCGTGGAAAGTGTTGTGCTGGTGCTGTGGTGGGATAATTTGATTTTTCGGTGGAGTTTTGTGATGATGAGTTGTGGGAGGGTTCTATTTGTTTGGGGTGTTCTGAGGAGGTATGGGATTTTGAGTGACATCTGGGACATTGAGTGAGAAGGATAAATCTGCCAAGTTTCGGACATGATCAAGCTCCCCTTGGAGTTTCAACAACCTTTGCTCGAGTTGTGACATAACATCATTCTGAACTTGAGTACCTTGATTTTCAAGAGATTCTATTCGTTCAACTGTTATTGTGTTTTCTTGTCTGATGTTGCTCAAATCTTCCATTTTGCCTTTGCCTTTGCCTTTAGGTGGACTAGGAGGAGGAGGAGGTGGAGGGCCCTTGGATCTTGTGTGATATGATGATGATGCCAGAATGCACGAACCAACCTTTGGGGAGGGGAAATAATCAAAAAGAAAGAAAACAAAAGTAAAAACAAAAAGTAGCCAAGTCAGTGAGGATCATGAGAAAATATTGCAGTATTCAAACACATAGTGCAGGAATAAAATCGTGTCCTAACTTGGGAGCCTCGTCGTGCCCAAGGTAAGACTAGCGACAAGGTTATTTGGAGAACTTAGATTTCAAAATGACTCATTTCATTAATGTAAAATAGACGAATCCAAAATGACACTAAAATATTAAGCAGGAAATAAAGTCACTAATGGCACGTGGCCTTATTACATTTGAAAAAAGCAATGAAAAAGAAACCTAGACTACTTGGTCCCAAAAAGACCTTCCCCAGGCTTGATCTTCTTGGCTCTGTCAATCAGGTTCCCCAAGTCGTGCATGCCCAACAGCAGGTACTTGCTAGATGCCCTCCGTCGTTTCCCTCAGCATTCTGGCAGTCGGCGACCCTTTTCCTCGTCTTCGTCTCTAGATCCATCAGACCCTGCTCCAAATATTCCAGCCTTTCATTAGATTTGACGGCCCTTTCCTTCCACTCATTGATTAGTTCTAGATCAGTCTTGTGTTGCTCCAGATGCTCGGCCTCAGACTCACGAACCCCTTTGCAGTTTATTGTATTTCACTTGAGCCTCGGCCTCTTCGTCTATGACCTTGTTTCTGCCGATTCCTGGCTCAACTATCCCTGCTATGCTGTCTTCCAACCATGATAGGTAAAGGCGTACATGCCTTGCATGGTATCTGTCGGGCTCGATGTTTGTCCTTTTCTACAATAACCTTTAGATGCCACATATGCTGAGCTTCACATTTGTACGAGATGTCGTTGTCCTGAAAATATGCCTTGTTGATGCGAGGCTAGAATTAATAGTTTAACATGTTATATGACTTACAGTTTATGCGCATTCATGATAAAAACACACTTTTTATGTGCTTAATGGAGTTTATTTCATGTGTAGGTGAATTGGAGATGGAAACCGAGCTAAATGGATGCAAATACGTCGAAAATACACTTGAGAGGTGAAGAGGGAACACCCTGGCCTTATCCAGGCGTTTGCCTCCTAAAGCCAGGCTGGCCCTGGTGTTAGGGGGGCGTTTGCCTCCTAAAGCCAGGCCTGGCCTGACCTTATCCAGGCCTTAGAGCCAAAACGCCTGGTCTCCTGGTTCCGGTCAATTCCGAGTTTTGACGACTTTAAGTGTTTTCCGGGTGGAATAGAAGTCTCCTACACGTTTAGGGTTTGTCCTAAACTTATAAATAGACCCCAAAAAGACAACTTAGAGATAGATTCGAAGAGGAGAGAAGGGATTCGAATGGCAAGACATCAAATTGTACATATTTTCTTCAGTACTTTGTAGTTTAATTATGCAAGTTATTTTTGATTTGATTCTTATGAATTTGTTTATCTAAC
>MDKI01132558.1:0-29465 GCA_005239505.1 Nicotiana paniculata
ATTAATGCGCATAAAATATAAGGTATATCACATGTTAAACTATGCAATTTAGTCTCGCATCATTAGCTTTTCAAGGATAACCCGCTCTGATACCAATTGATGTTTTAGACGTCAATACCACACAAGAAGATAGGTTAATTTGTGTGGTACCCAATTTTTGAGTGTTGTCTCTCTAGAAGAACCTAGTTCTTCTTGATGTTCCAACTTCTACTGTTGTGGAATAATAAAAGCAGTAAAGTAAAAACACAAATATTTTACGTGGAAAACACCTGGCTCAAAAGGTGAAAAAACCACGACCTACTCCTCAGTAGGATTTGCTCAAACTCTTCACTAAAACACCGAGCCAAACGGACTTACAAAATAAACTCTTTTGTAATCTTAGGACTAACTCTAATCCCTTCGTAGTAACTAGCCTCTAGCTAATTTCTACAAGCCTCAAGTTAACTCTAACTTGAGCAACGTGTACCTATTACAATTGCTTATATGAAAGTTGAAAAGATACAATATTAAATCGCCTACTAGAAACAACTAGACTCAATGACAAACAAATGGAACTGGTTCTTCTAGCTGGTCTGTAGCCTTTGTATCACACAGTAATTCTGCTTGCAAAATATCTGGGAATTTTGCTTTCAGATCTTGATTCACTTCTGCACTTGTGCGTTCTTTTTTCGAACAAGAATACTTCAATTATTTATAGAGTTAGTTGTTGAGTTTGTCGTTCAGTTTTGGTAAAACTCTACCTTGGAGAACGAGTTCATATTAAACTCAACTTCCTTCCTTCGTTACTGTCCTTGCTGAATTCAACTTCTATTCTCTTATCACTTTGAAACCTTTTCGTATTAGGAGACACTCTCCTTGTTCATTGATACTTCATAATCACATTCATCTCCTATGCATACGGGGTTTGTGTGCCAACGCGTCAGGTCAAATATGTATGCTCTGATGGACCTGGTTCAACTGGTCAGACATTTGTCAATCATCAAAACTATGCAGTGCCTTAGGTCAACAGAAAATTTGACCGAGGGTTCACTTGTGGCTACAGGGCTCGGATTGAAGTTCCGGGAGTGAGAGTAGGTCTATGGTGTCATTTGTGACTTGTTTGCAAAATTTGGGGCCAATTAGACGTGATTTGGTGGGTTTTGGAGTCGTTTGTAGAAGTTGAAATTCCCTAAGTTTGAATAGGCTTTAATTGTAGTGCGATTCGTATTTTTTGACGTTGTTCGATGCGATTTGAGGGATTGACTAAGTTCGTATCATATTTTTGGGACTTGTTAGTATGTTTGGTTGCGGTCCCGGGGGCCTCGGATGAGTTTCAGATGGTTAACAGATCAAAGTTGGAGTTTGAAAAGTTGCTGTAGCTGAAGCCTTCTATTGCAATCGCACATACGGAACCTTGGTCGCAGGTGCGAGCTCGCAAGTGCGAGCTTGGAAACGCAGAAGCGGAGTTTCGATTGGGGAGCTGTAAAGCGCAGATGCGGAAAAATTTCACAAGTGTGGACTCGCACCTGCGCGTGGTGGATCGCAGAATCGAAGAGGGATTTTTAGTCACTGGTCCCTAGAAGCGGACGGTTCAGCGCAGATGGGCACCCACAGAAGCGGGATTTCTGACCGCAGAAGCATTTGGTCGGCCCTTTAGTGGCCTCCGCATATGCAAAATTTTGACCCAAAAGCAGATTTTTTGGCCGCAGATGCAAGAATGCCTGTACAGAATATTAAATTAAGGGTTCTGTGGGTTTTCTTCATTTTTGAACATTCCAACTTGGTCTAAGGATATTTTTGAGAGGATTTTCGAGGGGTTTCTTGAGGTAAGTCATTTGTGCTCATTTTTGTTCGATAATCTTGTTTCCCCATTGATTTTCCCACCTAGATTGTGTGGTTTTAAGGTGTAATTTGGGGGTTTGAGGCTAGGGATTTAGAGAGTTGAATTTTGGGATTCGGGAGACGGTTTGGTGTCGGATTTTGGAAAATTTGGTATGGTTGGACTAGTGGTTGAATGGCTTTCTGGTTTTATGAATTTTATCGAATTTCGAAACGTGGGCTTGCTTTTGAGCCGATTTTTGACTTTTGATTAATAACATAGTGTTTTCTTATGGAATTGATTCCTATAGATCGTATTGATTGTATCAAATTATTTATTGCTAGATTCAGAATGTTCGGAAGTCGATTCGTGAGGCAATGGCTTGCTAGCAGAATGATTCAGGTTGCTTGAGGTAAGTATCTTATTTAAACTCGGTTGAGGCATTTATTTCCTGAATTGTTGTGATAGCCACGTGCTTTTGGGCGCACACATGTGTGGGGATGATCCCGTGTGCGGGCACTGGGGTTGTGTATTCATTTTTGGGTTGTGCTCGGGCTCCTATAAGCCAGAAATGATTGTTAAGCTTCTAGCTTCGATATCTACAATGTGGTAGCAGGTTATGAGATCTATTTGATCCATGATAAATTTACTTACAGGTTAAATCCATGAACGAACCTGATACCTTTCATTAATGAAATATCCGTATTGAGTTACAATAGCACACTTTGCACATGCCTACACTTTAGCACGTTATTTATACTAGTCCATGGGTAGGAGAATCTTATTTCGTTCATGATATTCTTATGCACTTTCTTCATTGCTTCTGTATGATATTTTAGACTGGAGCATGAGGCTATGTCGCACGTTATGTTTATTGGCACGTGAGTTGTCTGTGTAGCACGTGAGTTGTTCGTGCGGATCCCTGTATTGATATTATTAGCACGTGAGTTGTCTGTGCAGATCCATATATTGTCATTATTGACAGTGAGTTTTCCATGTCGCACGTGAGTTATCTATGCAGATTTTATTGTTAGCACGTGAGTTGTCCGTGCAGCACGTGAGTTGTCAACACGTGAGTTGTTCGTGTAGTATGTGAAACTTGTGGTTTATTGATAATTTTTATCTGATTTACTTGTTTTCTTTCCCATACATTCCATAATAATATTGAGCAGGGAATTTGAGGACCAGTGCACATGCATACCGACTATTCGTATCATGAAGCCTTAAGGCCTAGCTATAAATCTCGTAATATGTAATCAAAAAGGATAGAATTGTACTGATTTAACTAGTGACTTCAACAAATTAAGCTCCTCTTACTTGCCATGTTTATTTGTGATGCTTGTTGAGTTGGTTATACTCACACTACACCTTGCATCTCGTGTGCAGATTCAGGCATTTCCGGGCACGACGGTTGTTAATAGTGAGTCTACTTGTTCGGAGATCATCGATGTCGCGCCACCTTTTTTTCCTCGCGGAGTCTGGGGTTTTGACATTTTTTTGAGACAACTCCCTTTCTTTTTGGATGGGATATGGGATTTGAAGAGTCTCCATCTAACGGATTAAGGTGCATTAGGGAACTTGGAGTAATTGACTCATGAAACTAGTTTGCATCATCAGAGATCGAGTAAGGGCTCAAAATTATCTTGAGGGGAAGGTGTTAGGCACCCCTCGAGGTCCACAGCGGTGGGTCCCGGCCGAACTTAATTAAGCGAATTAGCCTTTAAAGAAAAATACAACAATTTAGACAACTACTATTTAATCAGGAATTAAAGGGGTTATGTTTTTTAGCATATAAGATCATTTCTATGCAATACTTGGTAACTTTCCCCAGGTTGGGATGCTACACATAGTATTAGCGGACAGGTCATCATCTCCTTTACTACCCAATTACTATCTTTCAGTTGTTACTTAAACGTTCTAGTAGCTTCTAACTCGTGCCTTATGCATGCACTACCCGTCCCTTTCCTATAGTCCCGGAGGTGTTTAGGACCTCTATTTAAGGTGGTTCTAGACTCACCTATGTTGCTTAGAATGAGAAAACTAAGAGACAAACAAAAGTCAAGTAGGAATATCATATAAAGAGAAAATATGGGGCTCATGTTAACCTCACCAAGTAAACAAAATATACAACAACCTTATTAAAGCGAGCAGCGATTCCTATCAGTTTGCCTACTGATTTTGTTAAAAAACTCCAAATCTAGGTAAATTTCAGGCAGTACTAAATCACAAGTTCTTTTTAGCCCTGGAATTCCTACAAGTTTGCCTAAGTGATAACCAGATTAGAATCTAGTATGCATGATATCTACAACTGTTATCTCTTATAGGCATGATTTCTAAGTGTTAGAACGGATTTGTTTATTTCCTATAGACATGCTTTCTAGTTTACAGAATTAGTTAACTCCTATAGGCATGATTTCTAAGTGTTAGAACAGATTTGTTTATTTCCTATAGACATGCTTTTTAGTTTACAGAATTAGTTAACTGCTATAGGCATGATTTCTAAGTGTTAGAATGGATTTGTTTATTTCCTATAGACATGCTTTCTAGTTTACAGAATTAGTTAACTATTATAGACATGATTTCTAATTTACAGAACTAATTAATTCCTATAGGAATGATTTCTAGGTGCTGAAACTGATTTATTTATTTCCTATGGACATGCTTTCTACGTTTGAAAACTTATTTCACCCTATAGGCATGATATCTAAATTGACTTTCATATCTCCTATAGGCATGGCATCTATGTGAGCAGGAAATTTAAACAAATTGCCAGGCACGTGTATTAAGTTACAGAAATAAGATCCTATATACATTATCTCTAATGCATATTGAGATTTGAAAGTATGCATACAACATGGGTTCTTGATGCAGAATTGATAAATGACCTATAAACAGGATTTCTAGGATGCAAAGTATGAAACTTTATATTTCAAATGGCGAGATACGATCCTATGAGCATGATTTCTAATGGTATGCACATAAATAATTACCACAACAACCTATAGGCATGATTTCTACCTGAACCTGACAAAGATATATAACAATCCGTCCCCGGCTTTTACTAATAACCCCATATGTGTTCTTAAAAGGATTATTACATTATTATAGACCAATATGAATGAATTACATAAAGCTATTCATTACACAATAGGGAGCCTTAACAGACCCAACATTAACCTGGAAGCCAGGCCTTCAAGCAAGCAGGTCTGATGTCCATAGGTAGTCCATCCATAATACACAAAATGGGCTTATGGTGTGTCAAAGTTCCCAAGGGCCTCAGGGACCCCGGGAAATTCTCACACCATAACTTTTCTCAGAGAAACAGTTGTAAAATATTGGAAGACCAGCCCAGTGTGTCAGAGTTCGGAGGAGTCTCATGGACCCTATGCAGTTGTAAGGACCCGGCCGGTTGTTTCGTGAGATTATCCCCATTTCCCCCATTTCTTATTTGTAATATATTTCTTAGCCTGTTTATGTTGTGTTGGGTAGGTTGGTTTGGGTTCGGTGTGGTCTTGCTGAGAGTAGAGGCACTTAATCTCTTAAAGTAGCTTAATAGTTGAAAAGTCAAACTAGGAGTTGACTTATTGGTAAACTACCCCAGAATGCGGATTTTATGGCTCAGATAGCTTCGTTGGGTGAATTGGGACTTAGGAGTGTGTTCAGAATGATGTTTTGATGTCCGGTGTAGAATTAGGCTTGAATTGACGAAAGTTAGTTTTTGGCGATTTTCGGTCGGCAGTGGAAAATAGGCTATAGGGGTCGGAATGGAATTCCGATAGTTGGAGCAGGTTCGTAATGTCATTTGGGTATGCGTGCAAATTTTCAGGTCAATCGAATGTGTTTTGGATGGTTTCGGCATCATTGGCGAAATTTAGAAGTTTTAAAGTTCATAGGTTTGAATTTGATGTAATTTTGGGGATTTTGTTTTTTTTTGTGTTTCGAAGGCTCGAATAAGTTTGAATGATGCTATGGGGTGTGTTGGTATGTTTGGTTAGGGCCCCGAGGGGCTCGGGATTCGTTACAGATGGTTAGCGGAGGTTTGGACTTAGAAAATTTGCAGCAAATAGTTGTTGGTGTGAATCTATTGGTGTGGCCGCACTTGCGGTAGGGGAAACGCAGGTGCGAAGGACCTTGCGCAGGTGCGAGAAGAGGCTAGGCAGGAGGAATCCACAAGTGCGAAGCATGGGCCGCACCTGCGAAGCCGCAGGTGCGGAAAAGGGTCGCAGGTGCGAGAATTGGACTGTTAGTGGGATTTCGCAGGTGCGCACCTAGAACCACAGGTGCGGCTCCGCAGGTGCGAGGAATTTTCCACAGGTGCGGATTAACTTGGCAGAACTGTATAAAAAGGTGCCTCCACAAATATTTTGTCATTTCTTCCAATGTTGCATGCGGGTTAAGTTTGTTTGAGGGCAAATTGAAGGGGGAATTCAAAGGTCTTCAGTGGAGGTAAGTTTAAGGATTATAAATCTTGTTGCTATGCTATTTTGTATGGATTAGGCTTGTAATTTGAAGAATTAAAGTGGAAAAAGTTGGGAAAAATGGGGTGGAAATTTGGAAATTCTTTTGGTGATTTGAGTGAGCAATTATTGTCCGATTGTGGAGTTTTTGGTATGCATAGAATCGTGGGAGGATGAGGATTCTAGGGATGTAAATTTTATTTAATTCCGAGATGTGGGCCCGAGGCTCGGATTTGGCCGAATTTCGAGAATTATGTTAAAATTTATATCTTTCGATTGGGTTCTGTTTCGATAAGCGTGTATTGATGATATTAATCTAATTTTTGTTAGATTTGGAGCATTTGAGAGCCAATTCGAGGGGCAAGCACATCGCAGAGTAGCTTCTGGGATGTTTCGAGGTAAGTAACGATTGTAACTCTAAACCTGAGGGTATGACACCTCGTTATTTGATATTGTGTTGATAAATGAGGTAACACAATGCTAGGTGACGAGCGTGGGGGCGTGCACCGATAGCGATTATGACTTGGTCCGTCCTAGAGCGAATATTAAGTCGCGTATTCGATTTGAAACCTTACGACATCATGTCTTTCAGAAGTTTATACCTGTTTATGGGTTGTGAGCCATGTTTGGGGCCTTGTGCCGACCTGTTTAGACCCTTAGGGGTATTTTCCATGATTGGGGCCTTGTGCCGACCTGTGTAGACCCTGTACTTTATACTATTCTACCACTATCCTGACAGAACAATTGTGAACTCAGTCATGTTTCCTACTTGTTGTCATTGTCACTATTATCACACTTCTTTCAAAACTCTAAAAAGTAGTTTGGGCTGATTCCCGTGAGTTGAGATAAATTGCCCGAGTGGCTTATGAGGGTGGCTGAGTCAGGTCGAGAGCCGAGTAGGTGAGGTTATATATGGTGGATCGGGCTGCACGCTGCATCAATATAGAATTTATATATATATATGGATCGGGCTGCACGCCGCAGCAATATATGTTATATACGGACCGGGTTGCATGCCGCAGCAGTATACATATTGGATCGGGCTGCACGCCGCATCAGATATAGCGCTTGGGCTGAAAAAGCCCCTCCAGGAGTCTCTACACCCACAGTGAATGCAACCGACTATTATATGGATCGGGCTGCACGCCGCAGCAATATATGTATGTTATATATGGATCGGGCTGCACGCCGTAGTATATATATATATATATATATGTAGTGGAGCGGGCTGCCCGCCGCAACATTTGTGTGCGTTCATCATACTTGTTGAGTACGAGTGTTAAGTGAGAGCATGAGATAATGATAGTGGAGTAGCGAGTGACTGAGAGGCTTGCCCGAGAAGCTTTATTGTGAGCGATACTGTGCCCGAGGGGCTTATATTTTATAAAAATGCTGTTTTCACTCTTTTTTACACTGAGCCTCTGATAATAAATGTTGGATAAATGATTTTATACGATATATTTTAAATGGAAACAAGAGTTTTATGAAGTATTTGGAATTGTAGAATTCCTGACTTGATTTATTCATTTCCAATGTTATTCATTATATGGATTTACATGATCTAGATGCTCGTCACTACACTCAAGTTTTTAGTTACATTGATTACTTACTGAGTTGGCGTACTCACGTTACTCCCCGCACCTCTGTGTGTAGATCCAAGTACCGGACCATCTGACTAGTTGATTTCTGGATGAGCTTGGAGTTGTTCGAGGATTGAGGTAGCTGCTCAGCGTCCCCAACTCACCTCCTTTCCTTCCCTCAGATCATAGTTTCTTTTGGTGTTTTGTACCTCAGACTTTTGTTGTAGCAGGTCACTATGTTGTATATTATATTTTCAGCCTTAGATGCTCATAACAGTTGACTCTGGGTTTTGGGAGAGTGTGTATTTGATTTCATCTCATTCTGCTATTTTAAAATCTGCTAAATTTTAGGAAAATCATTATATATATATTGATAGTCTGAGATGGTTGGCTAGCCTAGTCCTACGATAGGCACCATCACGGCCGGTTAGGATTTAGGGTCGTGGCAAGTTGGTATCAGAGCCTAGGTTACATATGACTTGACGGTCATGAGATGGTTTAGTAGAGTCTTGCGGTTCGGTACAGAGACGTTTGTACTTATCTTCGAGAGGCTACATAACCCTTGGAACAATCTCATTTTTCTTGAATTCTGTCGTGCCATTTGATTGGTTCTGGAAATCTAAACTTTTGTTGTTTCATTCTCTCACAGATGGTGAGGACTCGTGCTACCGATCAGGGCGATAAACCACCAGCTAGGGGTCAAGGCTGCGGTCGAGGATATCGTAAAGGTAGGGGACAGCCCGTGCGGCAGCCAGAGCAGTATCACTTGATCCCCTACTATTAAGGATCAGGTTCCCGCCACAGATTCTCCAGCGAGACAGGCTCAGGCATCGACAATGCCTATTGTTATTCCGGGTCTTCAAGAGATCTTAACTCAGATCTTGACGGTTTGTATCACCCTTTCTTAGGCAGTTGCCGCTACTTCTCAGGCCGGGGGAGGCAGTCAGACTCCAGTTGCCCGGACACCTGAGTAGGCTACTCAAGGCAGCAGAAACCGGGGGCGGTTCAGCTCAGCCAGTTGCTCCAGTTCATGACTTTGTGGTCCCAGCTATGCCAGATGATGAGCAGCGTAGGCTGGAGAGGTTTATTAGACTACAACCTCCGAAATTCAGTGGTGCCAAGGGCGAGGATGCCCAAGTCTTTCTATATAAGTGCTAGAGGATGCTGCGTACTACTGGGATTTTGGAGACCAGTGGGGTCTCTTTTGCTACTTTTCAGTTTTCTAGTGTTGCCTTCACTTGGTAGGAGTATTTTGAGAGGCGTAGGCCTGTTGGTTCAGCAGCCCTTACCTGGAAGCAGTTCTCCTCTATCTTCTTGGAGAAGTATGTACCCCAAACTCACAGGGAGGAGCAGCGCAGGCTTTTTGAGCAGCTTCGTCAGGGAGAGCAAGCAGTGATGCAGTATGAGATACGGTTTTCGGAGTTGGCTCGTCATGCCACCGAGTTGGTCCCTACTGATAGGGAGGGGATTAGGAGGTTTGTGGATGGCCTCGCTTATCAGCTCCGCTCTTTCATGACATGGGAGAGAGTATCAAATGCTACATTCGAGCAGGTTGTTGATATTGCTCGAGATATTGAGTTGGTTCGCCGCCAGGAGCGGTAAAGAGGGAGGCCAAGAGGCCTCGTGGATCGGTTGGTTTTAGTGGTGCTCCTTCTAGGCGGCAGTTCAGCATGGCAGGGTCCGTTCATTTAGGCCTCCTCGATCAGGCCACCCAGCCTATAGTGGTGCATCTTTGGTGCATGGTCCCCGCGGTTTTCACCTAGGCCATTCTTAATTCGGTGCCCTTCTAGCCCAGGGTGCAGCTCGAGCACCTTCAGTTCAGGGTTCTTCTATGTATGGTTCCTCTAGTGGCCATTCTGGTGCAAGGGGTTCATTTCAGTCCCAGTCTCCAGCTCTAGGGAGTTGTTATGAGTGTGGAGAATTCGGGCATATGAGGAGGCAGTGTCCTCTTCTTCTTGGAGGTCCATCTCAATTGAGGAGCCAGCCTTCGTCTTCAGCTCTAGTTACTTCACCACCCACCCAGGCAGCCAAGGGTGGTAGTCAGTCAGCTAGAGGCCGCCCTAGGGGGGAGGTCGAGCAGGTTAAGGTCAGGCTTGTATGTATGCCTTTCCAGCCAGGCCAGATGCTATGGCCTCCGATGCAGTGATCGAAGGTGTTGTCTTAGTCTGTTGCCAAGATGATCTTGCTTTATTTGACCCTGGTTCTACATATTCCTATGTTTCTTCATATTTTCCCCATTTTCTGGATATGCCCCATGAGTCTTTAGTTACATCTGTTCATGTGTCGACTCCGGTGGGCGATACTGTTGTTGTGGACCGTGTGTATCAGTCGTGTGTGATATCTATTGGGGTCTGGAGACCCTAGTGGACCTACTGTTATTCAGCATGGTCAATTTTGATGTGATATTGGGCATGTACTGGTTATCTCTGTGTCATGCCGTTCTTGATTGTCACGCTAAGACACTAACCTTAGCTATGCCCGAATGTCCGAGGGTTGAGTGGAAGGGTTCTTCTGATTATGTGCCTAGCAGGGTGATTTCCTACCTGAAGGATCAAGCTATGGTTGAGAAGGGGTGTTTATCGCATCTTGCTTTTGTGAGGGATGTCAGTGGTGAGACTCCCGCTATTGATTTTGTTCCTGTGGTCCGTGACTTTCCGGACGTGTTTCTTGTATACCTTTCAAGCATGCCGCCTGACAGGAACATTGATTCTGGTGTTGACCTGGTGCCAGGAACTCAGCCTATTTCTATTCAACCTTATCGTATGGCACCAGCGGAGCTAAAGGAATTAAAGGAGCAGCTCCAGGAACTCCTAGATAAGGGGTTCATTTGGCCTAGTGTGTCATCATGGGGTGTACCAATGTTGTTTGTAAAGAAGAAGAATGGTTCTATGCATATGTGTATTGATTATCGGCAGTTGAACATAGTTACAGTGAAAAACCGATATCCCTTGCCTCGTATAGATGACTTGTTTGATCAGTTACAGGGTGCCAGGGTATTTTCTAAGATTGACTTCCGTTCCGGCTATCATCAGTTGAAGATTCTGGGGCCAGACATCCCAAAGACTGCTTTCAGGACTAGATATGGTCATTATGAGTTTCTGGTTATGTCATTCGGGCAGACCAATGCCCCAGCAGCCTTTATGCACTAGATGGAAATAATGTGTTCCGGCCTTATCTGGATTATTTCTTCATCATGTTCATTGACGATATCTTGGTATATTCCCGATCTCGGGAGGATCATGATCAGCATCTGAGAGGTGTGCTTCAGACCTTGAGAGAGAAGAGATTGTATGCAAAATTTTTGAAGTATGATTATGGCTTGATTTAGTAGGATTCTTGGGGCACGTGGTGTCCAGTAAGGGTATTCAGGTTGATCCGAAGAAGGTAGAGGCGGTGCAGAGTTGGCCTAGATCGTCATCAGCTACTGAGATTCACAGTTCCTTGGTTTGGCAGGGTACTATAGCCATTTCGTCGAGGGATTTTCATCTAATGTAGTACCTATGACCAGACTGACCCAGAAGGGTGCTCAGTTCAGGTGGACTGAGGAGTGTGAGGAGAACTTTCACAAGCTCAAGTCAGCTTTGACTACATATCTGGTATTGATTTTGCGTACACGTTCATGTTCTTATACAGTTTATTGTGATGCCTCGAGAGTTTGACTTGGAGCGGTTTTGATGCAGGACGGTAGGGTGATTGCCTATGCGTTCAGGCAGTTCAAGGTGCACGAGAAGAATTATCCAGTGCACAATCTTGAGCTAGCAGCTATTTTCCACGCCTTGAAGATTTGGCGTCATTATTTGTATGGGGTGCATTGTTAGATTTTAACTGATCAACGTAGTTTGCAGCATCTTCTTAAGCAGAAGGATCTGAATTTGCATCAGAGGAGGTGGTTGGAGCTTCTCAAGGATTATGACCTCACTATTTTATATCATTCGGGGAAGGCCAATGTAGTGGCCGATGCCCTAAGTCGCAGGGCGGAGAGTTCTAGCCTACCTTTCAGTAGCAGAGCGGCCATTAGCACTTGATGTTCAGGCTTAGCGGGTCAGTTGGTGAGATTGGATCTATCAGAGCCTCCGCAGGTATTGGCTTGTGTAGCCTCTAGGTTTTCTCTTTATGATCAGATTAGAGCATGCCGGTATGATGATCCGCATTTGCTTGTTCTTCAGGACAGGGTCCGTCGCGGTGATGCCACGGATGTGGTTATTGATGATGATGGGGCCATGAGGATGCAGGGCTGGATTTGCGTGCCCAATATGGATGTGCTTTGAGATTTGATTCTAACTGAGGCCCATAGTTTGCGGTATTCCATCCATCCGGGTGCCGCAAAGATGTATCAGGATCTGAGACAACATTATTGGTGGAGGCGGATGAAGAGAGATATTTTTGAATTTGTGGCGCGGTGTCTCAACTGTCAGCAAGTCAAGTATGAGCACCAGAGACCAGGTATATTGCTTCAGAGATTTGATATTCTGGAGTGGAAGTGGGAGCGAATCACCATGGACTTCGTAGTGTGACTCCCACGAACTTCGAGGAGGTTTGATATTATATAGGTTATTGTGGATCGGCTGACCAAGTCCGAGCACTTCATTCCTATTGGTACTACTTATTGTTCTGAGCGGTTAGCTGAGATTTATATCAGGGAGATTGTCCGATTTCATGGGGTTCCAGTTTCAATCATTTCTGATAGAGGTACTCAGTTCACATCTCAGTTTTGGATAGCCGTACAGAGAGAGTTGGGTACTCAGGTTGAGTTGAGCACAACATTTCATTCTCAGACCGACGGGCAGTCGGAGCGTACTATTCAGATTTTGAAGGATATATTGCATGCATGTGTCATTGATAGTTATCAGTTGAGTATCCAGATGGCTCCGTATGAGGATTTATATGGTAGAAGGTGTAGATCTCCAGTTGTTTGTTTTGAGTCAGGCGAGGCTAGGCTATTGGGCACATACTTGGTTCAAGATGCGTTGGGCAAGGTGAAATTGATTCAGGAGTGGCTTCGCACGACGCAGTTAAGGCAGAAGAGTTATGCGGACCGGAAGGTCCGAGATGTGTCTTTCATGATTGGGGAGAAGGTGATGTTGAAGGTGTCACCCATGAAGGGTGTTACGAGGTACGGGAGGAGGGGAAAGCTGAGTCCCCGGTTTGTTGGGCCTTTTGAGGTGCTTCAGAGGGTTGGGGAGGTGGCTTATAGACTTGCCATGCCTCCCAGCTTATCGAGTATTCATCTGGTGTTCCATGTTTCGATGCTCCGGAAGTATGTTGGTGACATGTATCATGTTTTGGACTTTAGCATAGTTCAACTCGAGGGTGATATGTCATATGAGGTAGAGTTGGTGGCTATTTTGGGTCGTCGAGTCAGAAAGCTGAGGTCTAAGGATATAGTTTCAGTGAAGGTTCAGTGGAGAGGACAGCCGGTGGAGGATGCCACCTGGGAGACCGAGCGGGAGATACGGTACATATATCCTCACTTATTTGAGACTCCAGGTATATTTCTAGACCCATTCGAGGACGAACGTTTGTTTAAGAGGGGGAAGATGTAACGACTCGGCTGGTCATTTCGTGAGATTATCCCCGTTTCCTCCATTTCAGATTTATCATATATTTCTTAGCATGTTTATATTGTGTTGGGTCGCTTGGTTTGGGTTCAGAGTGGTCGTGGTGAGAGTAGAGGCACTTAGTCTCTTAAAGTAGCTTAATAGTTGAAAAGTCAAACTGGGAGTTGGCTTATTGGTAAACAACCTCGGAATGCGAATTTTATGGCTCGGATAGCTTCGTTGGGTGAATTGGGACTTAGAAATGCGTTCGGAATGATGTTTTGATGTCCGGTGTAGAATTAGGCTTGAATTGACGAAAGTTAATTTTTGGCGATTTCCGGTCGGTAGTGAAAAATAGGCTATAGGGGTCGAAATGTAATTCCGATAGTTGGAGCAGGTTCGTAATGTCATTTTGGGTATGCATGCAAATTTTCAGGTCAATCGGATGTGTTTTGGTTGGTTTCGGCATCATTGGCGAAATTTAGAAGTTTCAAAGTTCATAGGCTTGAATCTGATGTAATTTTGGTGCTTTTGTGTTGTTTTTGGTGTTTCGAAGGCTCGACTAAGTTTGAATGATGTTCTGGGGTGTGTTGGTAGGATTGGTTAAGGTCCCAGGGGCGTCGAGTGTATTTCGGATGCTCAAACGGGCACTTTTTGGTCTTAAGGGGTCTGCTGTTTTCTGGTGTTTTAGCAGCAGTAATTTCTTCACTACGATCGCGTGGATTCATCCGCGATCGCGTAGGCTGGGCCAAGAAAAATTTTCTATGCTGTCACGTGATAAGGACTGCGATCGCATAGGTTGGGCAGGTGAAGCAGCGATATCGCGTGCACTTTGGTGCGATCGCATACAGGTTCTTAGGGGCGTGTGTGGGATGGAGATTTGTTCTATGCGATCGCGTGTGTTGGTATGAGATTACGTAGGGTGATCTGGGCTGTGAATCATGATCGCGTGGCTAGAGTCGCAATCGCACTGAAGGGAATATAAGTGCTGGCAGAATGTTTTAAAGCCCTTTGTTGCGAAATTTTGTCCATTTTCCTCCATTGATAAGCGGGTTTAGTGCTATTTGAGAGGGTTTGAAGAAGAAATCAAAGGGGCTCACTTGGAGGTAAGGTTTTCAACTTAATAACTCGTTTCTATGTCTTTTTCTAAGTAGTTAAACTGAATAATTATTAAATTTAAACCAAAAATTTGGGGAAGTTATACTATTGGAAAGAAAGGTTGTGCATATTGTGAACTGATGATATTGATTTTTATGTGTTTTTTGCCGCTTAGACTTGATTTATTTTCATTACTACTGAGTTGGCGTACTTACATTACTCCCTGCACCCCTATGTGCAGATACAGGTGCTGATACTGAGCGTTAGCCATCTATTCCTTGTGGAGCCGGAGTTTGGGATATAGAGGTAGTTGTTCAGCGTCCGCAACATCACTGTTTTTCCTTCTTACGTTGTACCTATTTATTGGTTCGGAGGTTTTGTATTATAATAGTAGACTTTTGGTATATTTTTTAGATGCCTATGACATGTTGAGTCCGGATTTTGGGGATGGTTTAGACTGTTAAAATGTTTATTTTGCCTAATGGATTCAACAGTTCTATGTATATTTTATGTAATGTTAAAATGGGTTGGGATTTTTGAAAGAAACTGTAATTATGTGATTATTGGCTAGCCTAGTTCCTCGATAGGCGCCATCACGATCGGTTTAGGATTTTGGGGTCGTGACAAGTTGGTATCAGAGCCTAGGTTACATAGGACTCAACTGTCATGAGTAGGTTTAGTAGAGTCTTGCGGATCGGTACAGAGACGTCTGTACTTATCTTCGAGAGGCTACAGAACCCTTAGGAACAATCTAATTTTTCTTGAATTATCTCATGCCATTTTGATGATTTTGGAAATCTAAACTTCTGTTGTTTCCTTTTCTCATAGATGGTGAGGACTCGCGTTACCGATCAGGATGCTCAGCCACCAGCTAGACCAGCGAGGAGTCGAGGCTGCGGTCGAGGCCATAGTATAGGTAGGGGCCAGCCCGTGCAGCAGCCAGAGTAGTGGCAGTTGATCCCCTGTTGTTCAGGATCAGATTCCCGCCGCAGATGCTCCAACGGCACCGACTCAGGCACCGACAATGCCTATGTTATTCCGGGTCTTCAGAAGACCTTGGCTCAGATCTTGACTGTGTGTACCACCCTTGCTCAGGCAGTTTCCACTACTTCTCAAACCGAGGGAGGCAGTCAAACTCCAGTTTCCCGGACACCTGAGCAGGCTACTCAGGGTCAGCAGAGACCGGGGGCGGTTCCAGCCCAGTCGGTTGCTCCAGTTCGGGACTTTGTGATTCTGGCTATGCCAGAGGACGAGCAACGTAGACTGGAGAGGTTTAGTAAACTACAACCTCTAATATTCAGTGTTGCTGAGGGCGAGGATGCCCAGGGTTTTCTCGATAAGTATCAAAGGATGCTGCGTACTGCTGGGATTTTAGAGACCAGTGGGGTCTCATTTGCTACTTTTTAGTTTTCTGGTGCTGCTTTCACTTGGTGGGAGTCTTTTGAGAGGCGTAGGCTTGTTGGTTCAGCTCCCCTTACCTGGCAGCAGTTCTCCACTATCTTTTTGGAGAAGTATGTACCCTAGTCACACAGGGAGGAACATCGAATGCTTTTTGAGCAGCTGCGTCAGGGGGAGATATTAGTGATGCAGTATGAGATGCGATTATCGGAGATGGCTCGTCATGACACCGAGTTTGTCCCTACTGATAGGGAGAGGATCAGGAGGTTTGTGGATGGTCTCGCTTATCAGCTCCGCCTATTTATGACTCGGGAGAGAGATCAGATGCTACATTCGAGCAGGTTGTTGATATTGCTCGAGATATTGAGTCGGTTCGCCGCTAGGTGCGGGAGGAGAGGGAGGCCAAGAGGCCTCGTGGATCGGGCTGTTCTAGTAGTGCTCCTTCAAGGGGGTAGTTTCAGCATGGTAGAGGCCGTTCATTTTGTCCTCCTCAGTTAGTCCGCCCAACCTACAGTGGTGCATCTTCGGGACATGGTCCCCGCAGTTCTCAGCCAGGCCGTTTTTCATTCGGTGCCCTCCCAGTTCAGAGTGTAGCTCGAGCACCACCAGTTCAAAGTTCTTCTATGCATGAGTCTTCTAGTGGCCATTCTGGTGCCAGGGGTTTCTATCAGCCCCCGCCTCCACTCCAGGGAGTTATTTTGAGTGTGGAGAGTTTAGGCAAATGTGGAGGTAGTGTCCCCGTCATCCCGGTGGTTCTTCTCAGCAGAGGGGCCATCCCTCGACTTCAGCTCCAGTTACATCACCACTTGCCCAGGCAGCCAGGGTGGTAGTCAGTCAGCTAGAGGCCGCCCTAGAAGGGGAGGTCGAGCAGCTGGAGGACAGGCCCGTATGTATGGATTTCCAGCCAGGCCAGATGCTATGGCCTCCGATGCAGTGATCGCAGGTATTGTCTCAGTCTGTTTTCCGAGATCATTTGGCTTTATTTGACACTGGGTCTACATATTCGTATGTTTCTTCGTATTTTGCCCATTTTCTGGATATGCCCCGTGAGTCTTTAGTTACCTCTGTTCATGTGTCGACTCCGGTGGGCGATACTGTTGTTGTGGACCGTGTGATTGGTCGTGTGTGATATATATTGGGGTTCTGGAGACCCGAGTGGACCTCCTGTTACTCAGCATGGTCGATTTTGATGTGATATTTTTCATTGATTGGTTATCTTCGTGTCATTTTGTGGTTGATTGTCACGCTAAGACCGTTACCTTAGCTATGTCAGGGTGTCCGAGGGTTGAGTGGAGGGGTTCTTCTGAGTTCCTAGTAGGGTGATTTCCTACCTGAAGGCTCATCATATGGTTGAGAAGGGGTGTCTATCATATCTGGCTTTTGTAAGGGATGTCAGTGGTGAGACTCCCGCTATTGATTCGGTTCGTGTGGTCCGTGACTTTCCGGACATGTTTCCTGAAGAACTGCCGGGGATGCCACCTGACAGGGACATTAATTTTGGTATTGACCTGGTGCCAGGCACGCAACCTATTTCTATTCCACCTTATCGTATGGCGCCAATGGAGCTAAAGGAATTAAAGGAGCATCTTCAGGTTCTCCTTGATAAGGGGTTCATTCGGCATAGTGTGTCACCTTGGGGTGCACCGGTGTTGTTTGTAAAGAAGAATGATGGTTCTATGCGTATGTGTATTGATTATCGGCAGCTGAATAGAGTTATGGTGAAGAACCACTATCCCTTGCCTTGTATAGATGACTTGTTTGATCAGTTGCAGAGTGCCAGGGTATTTTCAAAAATTGACTTGCGTTCTGGCTATCATCAGTTGAAGATTCGGGGGCCAGACATCCCGAAGACTTCTTTCAGGACTAGATATGGTCATTATGAGTTACTGGTTATGTCATTCGTGATGATCAATGCCCCAGCAGCCTTTATGCACTTAATGCACAACGTATTTCGGCCTTAGCCGGACTCTTTCTTCATTGTGTTTATCGACGATATCTTGGTGTATTCCCGATCTCGAGAAGATCATGAGCAGCATTTGAGAGTTGTGCTTCAGACTCTGAGGGAGAAGAGTTTGTATGTGGTATTTTCAAAGTGTGAGTTCTGGCTTGATTCTGTAGCATTCTTGGGGCACGTGGTGTCCAGTGAGGGTACTCAGGTTGATCCGAAGAAGATAGAGGTGGTGCAGAGCTGGCCTAGACCGTCATCAGTTGTCGAGATTTGTAGTTTCATTAGTTTGGCAGGGTACTACCGCCGTTTTGTAGAGGGATTTTCATTTATTGCAGCACCTCTGACAAGACTGACCCAGAAGGGTGCTCAGTTCATATGGACTGAGGAGTGTGAGGAGAGCTTTCAGAAGCTCAAGTCAGCTTTGACTACAGCTCCGGTATTTATTTTGCCTACAGGTTCAGGTTCTTATACAGTTTACTGTGATGCCTCGAGAGTTGGCCTTGGAGCGGTTTTGATGCAAGATGGTAGGGTGATCGCCTACGCGTCCAGACAGTTGACGATGCACGAGAAGAATTATCCATTGCACGATCTTGAGCTAGCCGCTATTGTTCATGCCTTGAAGATTTGGCATCATTATTTTTATGGGGTGCATTGTGAGATTTTCACTGATCACCATAGTTTGCAGCATCTTCTTAAGAAGAAGGATCTGAATTTGCGTGAGAAGAGGTGGTTGGAGCTTCTCAAGGACTATGACCTCACTATTTTGTATCATCCGGGGAAGGCCAATGTAGTGGCCGATGCCCTGAGTCGTAGAGCAGAGAGTTTGGGGAGTCTAGCCTACCTTCCAGTAGCAGAGCAGCCATTAGAGCTTGATGTTCAGGCGTTAGCGGGTCAGTTGGTGAGATTGGATCAATCAACGCCTCTGAGGGTATTAGCTTGTGTATCCTCCAGGTCTTCTCTTTATGATTAATCTAAAGCACGCCAGTATGATGATCCACACTTGCTCGTTCTTCAGGAAAGGGTCCGCCGCAGATCACCATGGACTTCGTAGTTGGGATCCCACGGACTTCGAGGAGGTTTGATGCTATATGGGTTATTGTGGATTGGCTGACCAAGTCTGTTCACTTCATTCCTGTTGGTACTACTTATTCTTCATAGTGGTTAGCTGAGATTTATATCAGGGAGATTGTCCGATTTCATGGGGTTCCAGTTTCTATCATTTCCGACAAAGGTACTCAATTCACATCTCAGTTTTGGAGAGCCGTACAGAGAGAGTTGGCTTCTCAAGTCGACTTGAGCACATCGTTTCATCCTCAGACCGACGGGCAGTCAGAGCGTACTATTCAGATTTTGGAGGATATGTTGCGTGCATGCGTCATTGATTTTGGGGATTCATGGAACCACTTTCTGCCATTCGCGGAGTTTGCATATAATAATAGTTATCCGTCGAGTATCCAGATGGCTTCGTATAAGGCTTTATATGGTAGGAGGTGCAGATCTACGGTTGGTTGGTTTGAGTCGGGCGAGGCTAGGCTATTGGGCACAGACTTGGTTCAGGATGCGTTGGGTAAGGCGAAGTTGATTCAGGAGCGGCTTCGTACGACGCAGTCTAGGCAGAAGAGTTATGCGGATCGGAAGGTCCGAGATATGTCCTTTATGGTTGGGGAGAAGGTACTGCTGAAGGTGTCTTCCATGAAGGGTATTATGAGGTTCGGGAAGAGGGGAAAGCTAAGTCCCAGGTTCATTGGGCCATATGAGGTGCTTCAGAGGATTGGAAAGGTGGCTTATAGACTTTCCTTGCCTCCCATCTTATCGAGTATTCATCCGGTGTTCCATGTTTCGATGCTCCGGGTGTATGTTTGTAATGATCCGGCCGGTCGTTTTGCATTGTCGGACCCTGTTCCCCTAAATAAAACTTTCCATAACGGCTTATTGTAATTTATGACTTGTGGGGGCAGATGGTCCGGGATTCAGAACTGTTTAAAGCAATATAGGAACACTTGGTTCCTTAAGGTTGGCCTTTAAGGCCAAGTTTGACTTCGGTCAACATTTTGAGTAAACGATCTCGGAATCGAGTTTCGACGGTTCCGGTAGCTTCGTATGATGATTTCAGACTTGGGCATATGTTCGGAATGGGTTTTGGATGAACCGGGAGCGTTTCAGCGCCCAATAGCAAAATAAGAGTTTCCTTAAGTTCATATTGTGGTTTGGGACGTGTTTTTGTTTTATCGAGGTCCAAATAGAATTCCGAGATCGAGAATAGTTCCGTTATGTCATTCATGACTTGCTCGCAAAATTTGGTGTCATTCCGAGTAGTATAGGTCGGTTCGACGCATTGTTAGCGAAGTCACGAAAACTTAAAGTTTCTAAGTTTGGTTCTAGGGCTTTTGAGGTGTAATTTTGAGTTTTAGTGTTGTTTTGGGTGTTCTGAAGGCTCGAGCGAGTCCGTATTATGATTTGGGACTTGTTGGTATATTTGGACGGGGGCTCGGGTGGGCCCAGGTGCCTCTCGGGCACCAAACGAGGCCAAAAAACAGCTGAAGCAGCTGCTGGTGCACCTAATATGGTGTGACCGCAGGTGGGGTTGCCCAGTCGCAGGTGCGAGACCGCTTCTGCGCTCCTTGCCTCGCAGGTGCGGCTTCAGGTGAGGCTGCCCATTCCTTGCAGGTGCGGATAATATCCGCAATAGCGGAGCCGCATGTGCGAGCTCCTCTCCACAGGTGAGAGCCCTGGCCCCTTGCCCTTCTTCCGCAGGTGTGAATCTTTTCTCACAGGTGCGGAACCATAGTAGGCAGTGAGTTCTTTAAAACACGGGATTATTTCATTTTACCCCATTTTCATCCACCATTAGAGACCTTGAAAGCTTGGGAAAGAGCTCCACGACCTAGCTATTAAAAAGGTAAGTGAATTCTACCCTAAAGTTAGTTAATGCATGAATTCCTAGTTGAATTTAACTACCTAATTAGTGGGAAATTAAGGAATTGGGTAGTAACCTATGGATTTCGAGAATTTAGATAATTTCCTGTGAATTGGCTATGAAATCATACCAAAAATCATATATTAATGATCCTTAGGTATGGGTGAGTGTTTCCTTCGAGAATTTTTGGAATCCAAGTATGAAGGCCCGGGGTTGGATTTTGGGATTTCTTCAAGAATGATCAACTTGACTAAGTAGTAGGAGAATTTCATGCTTTGAGTATAATTTGATATATTTACATAAATTTGATTAGTTTGGAGTCCTTTGGTGACGAGTTCGAAGTTTCGGGCACATTCTTGACCCGTGGAGTAGGTTCGACACGAGGTGAGTATCCTTTCTAGCCTTGTAAGAGGGAATTGTCCTCCTAGGTGATTTAAATGGCTATGTGCTAATTTTGTGGGGGCTACATACACACAAAGTGACGAGAGTCCGTATGTAGCCATTATTATTGTTATGTCCGGTTTGTTAGGACTGCACCATGCCTTGTGTTTTTCCTTGAAATGAACTATATGCTTAATGATTTAATGTTACATGCGGCTTGTTTACCTGAGATCATGGAATTTGAGAAATTTTAAGGAATTGTACACTGAAAAATAATTTATAAAGAATAATGTGTGGATTGTGTGTGTGCATGTGACCGCTTCACAATTTACATTCCGCGAGTGGAGTGTTATTTCCCCCACTCTCATAGGTACATATTTGTTTATGTACTCATGCTACGCTTCTGTACTTAACTGTGCAGGTTCTGAGGCTGGTGCATCTGGTTATCCGACCATAGCTCGATTATGATCATAGTTGGACCTGACTTCACGGTGAGATGCTTCTCCTGACGATCTGAGTTTCTTTTGCTTATTTCCCATCTATTTCTTTCAGACAGTGGGACTGTATATTATATCTTTTGCATATTCTGTTAGTATGCCCGTAGGACTTGTGACACTAGTTCCTGGCACACACGTGGTAGTTATTATGGATTTCGGGTATGTATATATATTGGCTCACGCCTCCTTATGACCTATTTTAATTAAAACTGGATAATTATCCTTTTCGATTTATGTTTTAAGCTTTAAAAACTTGGTATATGTTGAATTGTTTAATCAAACAAGAAAGAACCCTTACTAAAATGAGTGTTGGCTTGCCCGACCCCGCTGTTGGGCGCCCTCACGACCTGAGTTAGGATTTTGGGTCGTGAAAACATGGTATTAGAGCTCTAGGTTCACGTAAGTCTCACGAGTCACGGGCAAACCTAGTAGAGTCTTGCGGATCAGTACGGAGACGTCTGTACTTATCTTCAGGAGGCTATAGGGTGTTAGGAAAACCTCTCCTTATTTTTAGTCTATCGTGCAGTCGATGGCTTACTAAATATCATTCTTCTATTCTCTCACAGATGGTGAGGATGCGTGCATCCGATTTTCCAGACCCAGGAGAGGCCGCTACCCCCGTTGTTCGAGGCCGTGGTAGAGGCCGGGGGAGGGAACCATCCCGAGGTAGGGGACAAGGGCGTCCCCGAGCTATTCTAGTTGAGCCACCACCCTAGGATCCTACTATAGAGGAGTAGGGTGAGGTGCCCCCAGCAGGTCCTGCTCCAGTGGACTTTATGACGGCGCCAGGCTTCCAGGAGATCATCGGCCGTATGATGTGGTTTATGGACACTGTGTCCCAGGTTGGTTTATTTCCAGCAGATCCTGCCACATCTCAGGCGGGAGGGGGCGCCAGACTCCTTTCGCCCAGGCTGTAGGTCAGGCAGCAACATTACATCATAGCCCGGGTACACTGCCCGTGGGTGGGGTCCAGCCTATAGCAGCAACACCTGAGCCCAGACCAGCTGCGGACGACGAGCCGCATAAGTTATTGGATATATGGGCTTGATTGCACCCTCCAGTCTTCGGGGGTGAGCGAGGCGAGTATGCCTAGGATTTTGTTGACACGTACATGGATAAACTGCACAATATGAGGATATTGGAGTCCCATGGAGTGGACTTCACTACCTTCCAGTTAGAGGGCAGAGCTCGCAGATGGTGGCAGTCCTACATTCTCACCAGGCCAGCAGATTCTCCTCCTATCACTTAGGAGCAGTTCACTCAGATGTTTCTAGACAGGTATATCCCACCCTCTGAGAAGGAAGAGCTGCGATATTAGTTTGAGCAGCTGGAGCAGGGACAGATGTCTGTGACAGATTATGAGGCTAGATTCTTAGAGTTGTCTCACCACGCACTCATGATATTACCTACTGATGCCGAGAGAGTGCGGAGATTTGTAGTAGGGCTGCACTCCGGTATTAGGGCCAACATGGCCTGAGAGGTGGATATGGGGACTCCCTATCAGCTGGTGGTCGAGATAGCTCATCAGATTGAGGGCTATCGATCGAGAGGCAGAGATCAAGGTCAGCAGGACAAGAGAGCCAGATTCTCCGGGGATTTCAGAGGTGCCCCAGTTAGGGGCAGAGGTCAGTTCGGTAGAGGTTAGCCCAACAGGCCTCCATATTCAGCACCCCAGCACCTCCCCGAGGTGTTCCAGCGAGGCCTCATTTCAGCGCCATGCCAGAGCGTTCCTACCGCCCTCCAGCCATTCAGAGTTCACCCAGTGGTTATTCCAGTTATCCGAGATCCCAGTCCCTACTTAAGTGCTATGCCAGAGAGTACACATCGCTCTCCGGCCATTCAGGGTTCCTCTTCGGAGCAGCAGGCTATGATACCCGAAGGTTGTTATGAGTGTAGGGATCCAGGTCATATGAAGAGGCATTGTCCCAGGTTTCGGGGCAAAGCAGTGCAACAGGATTATCAGCCTATGGGTCCAGCACCAGTCGTCAGGCCACCTAGATGTGGGGATAGGTCGGCAGGAGTCGTCTTAGAGGTGGAGATCAATCAGGGGGAGGTCAACCAGCTCCTGTTCATTCTGGCGGGGCTCAGTCTTCCGGTGTTCCAGCTAGATTCTATGCTATTCCGGCCAGATCAGATGTAGTGGCCTCAGACGCCGTGATCACAGATATTATTACAGTATGTGGTAGAGAGGCATCAATGTTTTTTGATCCAGGATCCATCTATTCCTATGTTTCGGTCTTATTTGCTCATTTTCTAGATTTCCCTCGTGAGTCCTTGGGTTCTCCTATATGTGTGTCCACTCCTGTCGGTGATTCTGTGGTGGTAGACCGGGTTTACCGGTCCTGTGTGATCACCTTCTGTGGGTTCGAGACCAGGGCAGACCTTTTATTGCTCAACATGGTTGATTTTGAGGTTATTCTAGGAATGGATTGGCTATCTCCTTATCATGCCGTGCTAGAATTCCATGCCAAGACAGTTAGTTTAGCCATGCCCGAGTCGCCTAGGCTGGAGTGGAGAGGTTCCTCAGTTAGTGCAGCCAACCGAGTTATTTCATTCATGAAGGCTCGACATATAGTCAAGAAGGGTTGTCTGGACTATCTTACTTATGTGCAGGACACCACCGCCGAGTGACCAACGATTGATTCGGTGCCAGTTGTTTGAGAGTTTGCTGATGTATTTCCTTCAGACCTTCCGGGCATGCCTCCGAATCGTGATATTGATTTATGCATTGATTTAGCTCCAGGCACCCAGCCTATATCTATTCCTCCGTACCGTATAGCTTCGAAAGAGTTGAAGGATCAGCTGGAGGAGTTGTTGGCAAGGGGTTCATCAGACCGAGTGTATCGCCGTGGGGTGCTCCAGTTTTGTTCGTGAAGAAGAAGAATGGGTCCATGCAGATGTGTATTGATTACCGCCAGTTGAACAAGGTCACCATTAAGAACAAGTACCTTTTGTCGCGCATCGATGATTTGTTTGACTAGTTGCAGGGTGCTCGGGTGTTTTCTATGATTTATTTGAGATCAGGATATCATAAGTTAAGGATTCGGGCCTCAGATATTCCGAAGACGGCTTTTCGCACGAGGTATGTCCACTATGAGTTCCTGGTAATGTCTTTTGGCTTGACTATTGCCCCAGCAGCATTCATGGACTTGATGAACATGGTGTTCAGGCAGTATGTTGATTCCTTTATCATTGTCTTCATTAATGATACTTTGATTTACTCACGTAGCCTGGGGAAGCACGAGAAGCATTTGAGAGTTGTGCTCTAGACTTTGCGAGAACACAATCTATATGCTAGGTTCTCCAAGTGTGAGTTCTGGTTGGATTCCGTGGCATTCTTGGGGCATGTGGTATCCGGAGAGGGTATCAAGGTTGATCCTCAGAAGATTGAGGCAGTTCAGAGTTGGCCGCGTCCTACTTCAGCTATAGAGATCAGGAGCTTTATGGGCCTAGCAGGATATTATCGCCGATTTGTAGAGGGGTTCTCTTCTATTGTAGCTCCATTGACTAGATTGACTCAGAATAATAACCCGTTCAGATGGTCCCACGAGTGTGAGGCGAGCTTTCAGAAGCTCAAGACAGCATTGACCTCAGCACCAGTTCTAGTATTGCCTTCCGGTTCTGGGATGTATATAGCGTATTGTGACGCTTCACGCGTTGGTTTGGGATGTGTGTTGATGCAGGAAGGGAGAGTTATTAATTGTGATTCACGTCAGCTGAAGGTTCATGAAAAGAATTACCCTGTGCACGATTTAGAGTTGGCGACGATTGTTCATGCTCTTAAGATTTGGAGGCACTACTTGTATGGGGTGTCATGTGAGATTTATACAGGCCACAGCAGCTTGCAGCACTTGTTCAAGCAGAGGGATCTTAATTTGAGGCAGCGCAGATGGCTTGAGTTGTTGAAGGATTATGATATCACCATTCTTTATCATCCGGGCAAGGCAAATGTGGTAGCATATTCCTTGAGCAGGAAGGTGGAGAGTATGGGTAGTTTGGCGTATATTGCAGCAGAGGAGAGACCTCTAGCCTTGGACATTCAGTCTTTGGATAATCGCCTGGTGACATTAGACCATTCAGAGCCTCGTCGAGTTTTAGCACATGTGGTTGCTCAGTCTTTGTTATTGGGGGATATTAAGGCCTGACAGTTCGATGATCCGTGCTTAGCAGAGCTTCGGGAGACAGTGGTACGGGGTGGTTCCAAGGAGGTTACTATTGGCGAGGATGGTGTTCTGAGACTCTAGGGCCGTTTATATGTTCCTAATGTTGATGGCTTGAGAGGGAGGATTCTAGAGGAGGCACAAAGTTCTCGGTATTCTGTCCATCATGGGGCTACGAAGATGTATCATGATTTAAAGCAGCATTACTGGTGGAGGAAGATGAAGAGGGACATTGTGGAGTATGTGACTAGGTGTCTTAATTGCCAGCAAGTGAAGTATAAGCACCATAGGCCAGGAGGCCTACTTCAGCAGATGCCCATCCCTGAGTGGAAATAAGAGCGCATCACTATGGACTTCGTGGTTGGGGTTGACGCGGTTTGGGTCATTGTTGATAGATTGACAAAATCGACACATTTCATTCCTGTAGCTACTACATATACTTCTGAGAGGTTAGCCCAGATCTACATTCGGGAGATAGTCCGGTTGCACGGTGTGCCAGTGTCCATTATATCAGATCGAGGTCCTCAGTTCACCTCGCACTTCTTGAGAGAATTGCATAGTGAGATGGGTACCCAGATAGACCTCAGCACAACATTTCACCATCAGACTGATGGCCAGTTGGAGCATACAGTTTAGATATTGGAGGACATGCTCAGGGCATGCGTGATTGACTTCGGAGGTCAGTGGGACCAGTTCTTGCCTTTGGCCGAGTTTGCTTACAATAATAGTTATCAGTCCAGCATCGAGATGGATCCCTTAGAGGCTTTGTATGGTCGGCGATGCTGTTCTCCTATCGGGTGGTTTGAGCCTGGTGAGGCTAACTTATACGGCACCGACCTGGTAAGGGATGCTTTGGAGAGGGTGAAGTTGATTCAGGATAGGCTCCGCACAGCACAGTCTAGATAGAAGAGTTACGCGGATCAGAGGGCGCGATATGTATCATTTATGGAGGGAGACAAGGTTATGTTGAAGGTCTCGCCGATGAAGGGTACTATGAGGTTTGGGAAGAAGGGAAAGCTGAGCCCGAGGTTTATAGGTCCCTTCGAGGTGTTGAGGCGAGTTGGGGAGGTTGCTTATGAGCTAGACTTACCTCCCAGTTTATCAGGAGTTCATCCGGTCTTTCATGTATCCATGCTCTGGAGGTACCACACCGACTTCTCTCACATGGTTGATTTCAGCACTATTCAGTTGGATGAGAGGTTGGGCTACGAGGAGGAGCCAGTTGCTATTATTGATAGTTAGGATTGCCAGTTGAGGTCCAAGAGGGTTTCAGCAGTGAAGGTCTAGTGGAGGGGCCAAACACTCGAGGAGGCGACCTGGGAGTCCAAGGAGGACATGCAGAGCAGATATCCACACTTATTCAGCACTCCAGGTATGATTCTAGACCCATTCAAGGATGAACGTTTGTTTAAGAGGTGGAGAATGTAACGACTTGATCGGTCTTTTTGCATTGTCGGACCCCGTTCCACAAAATGAAACTTCCCATAGCGGCTTATTATGATTTATGACTTGCAGGGGCGGGTGGTCCGGGATTCAGAAGTGTTTCGAGCAATATAGGAACACTTGGTTCCTTAAGGTTGGCCTTTAAGCCAAGTTTGACTTCGGTCAACATTTTGAGTAAACGACCTCGAAATCGAGTTTTGACGGTTCTGGTAGCTTCGTATGATGATTTCGGACTTGGGTGTATGTTCATAATGGGTTTTGGATGACCCGGGAGCATTTTGGCGCCCAATAGCGAAATAAGAGTTTCCTTAAGTTCATATTGTGGTTTGGGATGTGTTTTTGTGTTATCGAGGTCCAAAGAGAATTCCGAGACGTCGAATAGTTTCATTATGTCATTCATGACTTGCTCGCAAAATTTGGTGTCATTCCGAGTAGTATAGGTCGGTTCGGCGCATTGTTAGCGAAGTCAAGAAAACTTAAAGTTCCTAAGTTTGGTTCTAGGGGTTTTGGGGTGTGCTTTTGAGTTTTAGCGTTGTTTTGAGTGTTCCAAAGGCTCGAGCAAGTACATATTACGATTTGGGACTTGTTGGTATATTTGGACGTGGGTTCGAGTGGGCCCAGGTGCCTCTCGGGCACCAAACGAGGCCAAAAACAAGCTGAAGCAATTGTTGGTGCACCTGATATGGTGTGACCGCAGGTGCGGTTGCCCAGTCGATGGTGCGAGACCGCTCCTGCGGTCCTTGCCTCACAGGTGCGGCTTCAGGTGAGGATAATATCCGCAAGAGAGGAGCCGCAGGTGCGAGCTCCTCTCCGCAGCTGCGAGCCCAAGCCCCTTGCCCCTCTTCCGCAGGTGCGAGTCTTTTCTCGTAGGCGCGAGACCGCAAGTGTGGTCCTTGAGTCGCAAGTGTGGAACCACAGTAGGCAGTGAGTTCTTTAAAACACATGATTATTTCATTTCACCCCATTTTCTTCCACCATTAGAGACCTTGAAAGCTTGGGAAAGAGCTCCACGACCTAGCTACTAAAACTTAAGCGAATTCTACCCTAAAGTTAATTAATGCATGAATTCCTAGTTGAATTTAACTACCTAATTAGTGGAAAATTAAGGAATTGTGTAGTAACCTAGGGCTTTCGAGAACTATATAATTTCCCGTGAATTGGCTATGAAATCATACCAAAAATCATATATTAATGATCCTTAGGTTATGAGTGAGTGTTTCCTTCAAGAATTTTTGGAATCCGAGCATGCGGGCCCGGGGTTGGATTTTGGAATTTCTTCAAGAATGATGAATTTGACTAAGTAGTAGGAGAATTCCATGCTTTGACTATAATTTGATTTATTTACGTAACGTTTGATTAGTTTCGCGTCCTTGGGTGACTAGTTCGGAGTTTCGGGCGCATTCTTGACCCGGGGAGTAGGTTCGACACGAGGTGAGTCTCCTTTATAACCTTGTAAGAGAGAACTGTCCCCTAGGTGATTTAAATGCTATGTGATAATGTTAGTGGGGGCTACGTACGCACAAAGTGACGAGAGTTGTACGTAGCGACTATTATTGTTATGTCTGGGTAGTTGGGCTCACCCTGCCTTTTGTTTTTCCTTGAAATGAACTATATGCTTAATGATTTAATGTTACATGTGGCTTGTTTCCATGAGATCATGGAATTTGAGAAATTTTAAGGAATTGTGCACTGAAAAATAATTTATAAAGAATAATGTGTGGATTGTGTGTGTGCATGTGACCGCTTCGCAATTTACATTCCGCGAGCGGAGTGTTATTTCCCCCACTCTCATGGGAGCGGGTCGTACGCCACATCGAGATTGAAAGATATAGTATGGTTTGGGCCGTTCGACCCTCGGCAGTGCACAAATATGATCATTATGATGGCGCATGCCGGTTTTCCTTATCATGTATGCGCTGCTAAATTGTTAACGATTCTTTTATGGATATTGAGTGGTCAGATATTTTTAAAAAGGAAAATAAAATAATAATTGTTTATTTACTTCCAGTATTTATTTGAATTACAGTTATCTTTAATGTTTACTATTTTTATCATCCTTGTATGTCTGTTACCGATATTATATCTTGTTTAATCATTTTGTTGCACCTTAGTGAGTGTCAAATCGATCTCTCATCACTACTTCTTCGAGGTTAGGCGGGATACTCACTGGATACATATTTGTTTATGTACTTGTTGGTTAATTTCCCAATGCACACGCAAGTGTACGTGGTCGACAAGTAATATAGGAATT
>ML362649.1:0-26916 GCA_005239505.1 Nicotiana paniculata
GTCACACAACCCAAAGACGAATAAGAATTCATATATATGGACATATAGTTAAGAAAGCCGACATAATGACATATATAGATATCGAATACCCTATTTAACCGAACGAGTGAAATATCAACCTAATAGCATCATGAAAATACTTCAGCTACGATCCTACTGCCTTTCACAAAAGGTCTTTCTAGCAATAGAATAGTAAAATATCACATTTGGCGTCTTAGGAATTTCCCAGAATTAGTTCTAAAAGGAAGGACGGAGCTTAGCCTTCACATACCTCTCCAACGAACATCTGAATCCCTGTAGTTCCTTCACGAAAGTTTCTCCTTACGTCCTAAGCTTTGAAAACACTATATATATGCAGCTTATATACACCTATAAATAATTCATAATTGAGTTTAAATCGGCAGATTTGTCATATGACCCTAACTTGACGAAACGTCCGTAGAACTTTGTAAAAACGATCATAAAAGAGTCCCAAGATGATTACCTTGGCAAACCAAGTATAAAGCCTAAAGAATCAACAAGAACAAAAAATTCCTATCTTCCAAAAATAGCTCCAAACACAGCTAATAGAAGGGGGAAACGATTGCAAAGCGTAGATATTGTGTTTCTAGGCACAGGGGCAAACTTTAATGATAGAAATAGTTAAAAACGCACCTTTATCACTCAAGAAAATCATGGGACCTTCTCTTCAGCTTGCTCACTGTTTTGGGACTAAAATGAAATGTTTTGGGGTCTTAAAATTCGAATTTTTTGACTTATACTACTTGTTTGACCCGACCCGGTTCGCGACCCCGTTTCAGCCCGTACAGTCCACGGTAAAACAGTCAGAACCTTTTACTTCAGTGTCGATTTGATGTGAAGTTTTTTGGTTGCGAACTAGTCTCGTAGACTTCGATTCGGTAGGTTGTGGGTTTCATAACTATTTATATATTGGGAGAAATGATCTGATTCATTTGACCCAAAGTTTAGAAAATTTATTAGAGAAATTTACAATATCTTTTGCCGACCTTTATTTCGCAACTTGCTTGACTCCAAAACTTAAAATGTGACCAGTGTGATATTATAATACCTCCTAACACATTATTCTTAGCATATTAGGCACTCTTAGTCTTATCCCAAAGGTGCAAGTTAACTTAAACCTTCCGAACGCGCGGGGTGCTACCAGAGCCATTTCTTTAACCACGAACCTTTGTTTAAGGGATTCCTTTGACCTAAAGCTTTAGTTTAGTTCCTTGATATTACCACACATTTTCAGTCTTATTCTCCCAATGTGCTATACCCAATCATATATACCTAATATAACCACGCCACGTTACGTATATTACGTAAGAGAAGAGAAAAAAACACATGGGGTCTCACACAGACGGTACAACTGCATCATTTGTAGGCAGCGATGATGATGATGCTGTGAGGTTGGCTACAATTTATTTTGTTGAATCTTTATTGATGGGGAAGCGGAAGAATAGGAATGTGTCCGAGCAGATAATGAAAATTGTAGATGATGATGAACTCTTCCCTTCTTTTAACTGGGGCTCTCTTTGTTATAAAATGTTATTAAAATCATTGAAGAGTTGTTTGAAGCCCAATGAGAATGAGAATGAGAATGAGAAAGAGAAATACAAAGATAAAGACAAGGATATCTACACTATACTTGGCTTTCCTTTTGCTTTTTGTGTTTGGATTATGAAAATATTTCCTATTTTCCTGGAAAATAATTTGTGAACTTCCGAAAATGTGGTTTTCCTCGGATGTTATGTTATTCGGATATGAAATCTCCACAATATAATTCTCTGTGTAAAAAATAATTCCATAATAAAAATGTAAGTTAATCTAATTACTAGCTATTTTTTTTGTTTATGTGTTTTTGTTCTGAAAACTTATGTTTTTTTGTTATATAATAGGTGTATAATTTGATCGAGGTGGCACAATTTGTTTCTTGTGAAGAAGATGCAGAGCCTGTTAGTGTGCATGAGTCAATTTCTTAAGATCAAAGCTCAATGCCTTCTTCCACACAATTTGATGAAGCCATGCTTGAGGAAATTGTTAAAGTAGGTTTTCTGTCTTTGAATAACATTAGTTTTTTTTTTGTTTTTTTTTTGCTTAAGAGACTTTTTGTTTTTATGATTTTTGATTTAGAGATTATCAGAGAAGTTTAAAAAGGATCTGCAGGCTGAAGTTACTAGAATAAATCAAAAAATATGTGTATCAGAAAAAAAATTCAAAATGATATCAAGGTAATATCGTTAATTTCAGTTAGTCTAAGTTCAGTACCTTGTGTACTTAACTTTTGAACTTGTAACTCAAAGTTAAGGAATGCCTATCCTTAACTTTTTTACTTGTAAGTCTAAGTTCAGGACCATCTGTCCTGAACTTTTAAACTTGAAACTTGAAGTTCAGGACCAAGTGTCCTTAACTTTTTAACTTGTAAGTCAAAGTTAAGGACCATGTGTCCTTAACTTTTGAACTTGAAACTTGAAGTTCAGGACCAAGTGTCCTTAACTTTTTCATTTGAAACTTGAAGTTCAGGACCTATTGTCCTTAACTTTTTAACTTGAAATTCAAACATGTCCTTAACTTTTGAACTTGAAACTTGAAGTTTAGGACCAAGTGTCCTTAACTTTTGAACTTGTTACTCTAAGTTAAGGACTGCCTGTCCTTAACTTTTTTACTTGTAACTTGATATTTAGGACTACCTGTCCTTAACTTTTTAACTTGAAACTTGAAGTTTAGGACTACATGTCCTTAACTTTCTAACTTAGTTTCTTTCACAGGATTTAAAGAAAAGTCTAGGATCAAAGATTGATACTTTGTTGAAGATTTTTATGAAACCTGATGAAAGGAANATGATGGCACAGAACCTACTGTTACAATTAACAAAGATGCAGGTGGTGATGAATGTGATTATACGTATGTGCATGCATAATTTCAATATGAAAGCGATTATAGAGATGCACATCCAGATGATGAAACTGATATTGGCACTGAAATTGGGAAAGGTTAGATATAGATTTTGAATTTTTTATCATTGAAATTTATATTCAATAGCATAATACGTATAAATATTTTTGTGATTACAAATATATGTAGAATCTATTGATGGAGTGGAAGTTTAAGATGTAGTAGAATGTCAAGACCAGGAAACCCAAAAGAGACAGGAGTAACATAAAAAAATTGTAAATGTGGAGTGCAATCTCAGGATTTAGAAATTCTATTGGGAACAAGTGTTAGTGAGATTGTATGCAATTGTATAGAAGGAACATATGATAGGTCTACACCTCTCTCATATAAAGAGAAATTTGGAGTTCAAAATTGTGCCAATCAAGGTTAGATGGAATTTTCATGATATGTTGAATGTTAGTTGTAGTGAACTATTAGAATGTGTATTAATTGTAAATGTTACAGAATATTTTGAAGGTGCAAGGGAAGAATATGGAGTGGAGTATCAATATAGAAGTGGAGTACAATCTCAAGACTTAGAAAATACCCAAGGAACAAGCATAAGTGAGATTGTTTCCAAATGCATAGATGCAACATGTGATCTCTCTATACCTTGCTCTCTTACCCACAATATTGGAAGCCAAGAAAATACTAGTGAAGATAATGATTTAACTAGGATGATCTTGACAGTTGCAAAAGGTTAGACTGTTTTTTTTTAATTTTATACATGTTTGTTTTAATCAAAGATTAGTAACAAGTACTAATTGTGAATATTTTGCAGAGTCTTGTGAAGTTGCAATTGAAGAACATGTACAGTTGGAAGATAAAGAAAATGCAACCAATATGTCAGCTCAATTGTCAGTTTAAAAAATACAAGAAGGCAGTGTGAACAAGACATGTATTGATTGCGTCCTAAATATTATATTCATAATTGAAACTGCCAGTACATTTCAAAATTAATGTTCTTAGTTTTTGTCTCTTCATTTGACGACTTGCAGCAAACTAATGTATATATATAATATTGTCCGCAGAGCAAAACAAAGATGAATCTCTTAACCAATATACTAGGAAAAGGAAGAGAGATAGTATTGGTTATGATGGTCCATTGTTTTCTATTCTTAGTCCTACTCCTCCAAGTACACAAATGAGCATTGATGAGGGTTTGTCTATGGAGGTTGAAGGAAATGTTGAACAAGAACTTGGTTGAGGTAAAAGGAATAAGAATCTTAGTTGGCAGTTGAAATCTCCTTTTGATCCGAAAAGAAAAACAGGAACATCGATGGCGCACAATGAAAATACTCCCAAGAATTCGAGCTGGATAAAATCAAAATATAATCGTACATGTATTTTTTGTTATGCCAAAGATGATGCAAACTTATTGAAGAAATTCATTGGGTGGTTGGGCAAGGAGAAAAGGAAAGGTCGCAAAAAACCATAAGCCCCTTAATGTATTTCATTATTTTTTAATTGCTTAAATTCATGTCCTTAACTTGTAATTTTAAATTTAGGACTAAGTGTATTGATACTGAAATTCATAAAGTTAAGTGTCCTTAACTTCTGTGATTATAAGTCTAAGTTTTGGACCAAGTGTCCTTAACTTTTGAATTTGGAAATCAAAGTTAAGGACCAAGTGTCCTTAACTTTTGAACTTGTAAGTCTAAGTTCAGGACCATCTGTCCTGAACTTTTGAACTTGAAAGTCTAAGTTCAGGACCATGTGTGCTTTACTTTTCAACTTGAAACTTGAAGTTCAGGATCAAGTGTCCTTAACTTTTCAACTTAAAACTTGAAGTTCAGGACCAAGTGTCCTTAACATTTCAAATTGAAACTCAAACTTCAGGACCAAGTGTCCTTAACTTTTGAACTTAAAAGTCTAAGTTCAGGACCAAGTGTCCTCAACTTTTGAAGTTGGAACTATAAGTTAAGGACTGCCTGTCCTTAACTTTTATACTTGTTAGTCTAAGTTTAGGACAAAGTGTACTGAACTTTTGAACTTGTAAGTCTAAGTTCAGGACCATGTGTCCTTAACTTTTGAACTTGAAACTCAAACTTCAGGACCAAGTGTCCTTAACTTTTGAACTTGAAACTCAAACTTCAGGACCAAGTGTCCTTAATTAGGAAAAGAGGACTAACTTCTAATTTTGATATTTTCAAAATTTTCAGGGGACAAACTGATATATATGCTGATGATAATGGTGTGAGAAAGAATCAATACAAATTGTATCATCAAAAAATCAGGAGCAAAATGTTCTTCGTTGAGCTTTCAGATAGTAGCTTTGTACTTGATGATAAGGTTTGATAATTCGCAAGACATTTATTTTCTTTATTCTTAATTTATTATTTTTTAATTATTTTATGACTGATGGTATTGTTTTATTTTTTGCCTTTTTATGAATCATATTGAAATTGCCCTATATTATCTGAGAAAGAAGGAATGCTACCACCCTCGCGACCTTCCTTTTCGTTGCACAACTACATATATAGTTTTTGATAACTATATGCTAGAGATATATAAGTAATTCAATGAAGATGTTACTTATGAGTTTTGGTGTGGTGATAATCAATTGGTTCTGACACCATATGTGTGGGGTGACAATCGTAGATGTGGAATTTCTTGGACAGAGGTTGACAAAATCTTTTTTCCATGTCGGCTTCCTTCAGAAGCTGATAATGCCGTGACACATTTTCTTTTGGGGGTATTGGACTTTAATGAGAAAAAGATTGATGTGTATGATTCCATATATAGTGAGCCATATGAGGCAGGAATGAATCACATTGAAATGTATGCACGCATGATCCCCAACTTGCTAAAGTTATCACAGTTTGAGAAAAATCACAAGTCTTTTGGAAATGCATTCAACAAATTTGATACTCAGTGGAAAAGATCACCACACCAAGATGGATCGTACGTGTTGTTATTTGTTATATAATTTATATGTACTTTAGATTTATTGTTTAATTGACTCTATATCTTACATTTTTCTTAGGACTGATTGTGGTGCATTCCTAATCAAGTATGTGGAGTTGTTGATGATGGAAAATGATGTGGAAAAATTCCAACCTGAAGACATAAAAGACTTTAGAAATGAACTTGCAGAAAATCTTTGGGCACATGGAGAGTGGAAAAGAAATTCTGGTTATTATACACCACCAGAAAATATTGGCGACGACTATAATAGTGAAAATAAAACTTGCTGTCCGAAGGAGCTGTAGTTTAGTTGTAAAGAAAGTTAGTTGTAGTTGATTTTGGGTATAAAATTACTGTAAAGAATCCATATGAATTCTGAAATATCTTGTAAATTCCTCAAAAGACACTTTTATTTTGTTTGCATAGCATAATTTTTTGTCACATCTATGCAAAATTACAATTTCAGAAGTAAAATGAAGGCATCATGTTATTAATTTCTTTGTTTATGTCAAGTATTGATTTGTCCATTTGCAATCCCTAAATTAAGTGTATTGAGCTTGTAAGTATTAGTTCAGGACCAAGTGTAATTGAACTTCAAATTCAAAGTTAAGGACTAAGTGTCCTTAAATTTTGAACTTGTAAGTCAAAGTTTAGGAACATGTGTCCTTAACTTTTGAACATGAAACTCAAACTTCAGGACCAAGTGTCCTTAACTTTTGAACTTGAAACTCACACTTCAGGACCAAGTGTCCTTAACTTTTGAACATGAAACTCAAACTTCAGGACCAAGTGTCCTTAACTTTTGAACTTGAAACTCACACTTCAGGACCAAGTGTCCTTAACTTTTAAACTTGAAAGTCTAAGTTCAGGACCATGTGTCCTCAACTTTTGAAATTGAATCCTTAACTTTTGAACTTGTAAGTCAAAGTTAAGGACTGCCTGTCCTTAACTTTTTAACCTGTAAGTCAAACTTAAGGACTTCTTGTGCTTAACTTTTGAACTTTGAACTCAAAGTTTAGGACTGCTTGTCCTTAACTTTTTAACCTGTAAGTCAAACTTATGGACTGTCTGTCCTTAACTTTTGAACTTTGAACTCAAACTTAAGGGCTCCCTGTCCTTAACTTTTGAACCTGTAAGTCAAAGTTAAGGACTGCCTGTCTTTAACTTTTGAAGTTTGAACTCAAAAGAAACAAAAAGAACGTAGGCAGAAAGAAATTTTGAAAATTCAGACATCTGCTCAAGAATAATCTAAATGAATCCAATTTATAGAAAAAATTTAAAAGAGTCGATAAACAAAAGTGGATATATCTAATATTCTCTATGCTTCTTTGAAAATGGATGGACTGCCGGAGAATATATACAAGCTGTTCTATTATGACCAATTCTTCTGCAACGACCACATTTGAATGTTATTTTTGATGACTCGGTAGCTGGAATATGCCTTTTGTTCTGCCTTCTACTTGGTGGCACTTTGAAATCTGGAGGTTTAACAATTTGTGACTTAACACTCTCTGGTACAATCCAAGAATCAGTATGTCCTACATGATGTATTTGTATTTCATATGTTTTCAGCCAAGATTCCTTTTAAGTACCAGTGCGAGCAAAAGTTGGACTTCTTGATGTTTCTCTTCTCGATAGCTGCAATTGCATGTATGCATGGTAATTTATCAAATTGAAACTGAAAAAAATCACATGTTCTTTTGTTTAAGTCCACCAAGAAAGTAATTCCTTCTTCTTCAACTCTAGAACGCCATGAATCAACAGGGAAGACCTTCAATGTTGAAAAATTATAAATTAGTACATTATGTTAGATTATATTAAAATAATAACCTAAACATAGAACATAATACTTACATTCAAACTAAATGTTAAATCTATCTTTTTCTTCAATTCCTCTTCTACCCAACAAGAAACATCATACAAAGTTCCTTCTGCTTCATTTCTTCTTTCATAAAACCAACATTGTAGCTTCACTTGAATAAAATCCATCATTCTTGATATAGGCAGCTCCCTTGATTCTAATAGGACAGAATTCATTGACTCAACTATGTTTATTGTGAGCATGTCATATCTTCGCCGTGGACTACAAGAACGTGCCCACCTTTCCGGCGGTTCTTCCATCAAGTAGTCATAAGTCTTCTTATCTACTTTTGCTATATCTGACATGTAAAGATCAAATTATTGTGCTTGTATACTCTTGCAGCACTTTGAAAAAGTTTTATGACCTCACTTTTCACTTTCCTTCGCTTTAGGTTCTGCTCCAAATGATAGATACAAATCCCATGGTGGCTTTCAGGATATACCTTTGTGATGGCATATGCAATAGATTGATGTCTGTCTGATAAAAAAATTAAATTCTCATGGCTCCCAATTGCATTGCGAAAATCACTAAAGTACCACTCATAGGAATTGTTATTTTCAGATTCTTCTATTCCAAAGGGTAGTGGGAAAATTTGGTTATTTGCATCCTTTGAAACTGAAAATCATTAAAACACCACGAAATTTTGACTTCAAAAAAGTTGCATCAACAACAATCACTGGTCCACAATGATTCCAACCAGATATTGATGATCCATATGCATAAAACATATAAAGAAACCTGAAAATACAGTATAAAAGAAGGTTAACAGAAGTTAAGAACAGGCAGTCCTTAACTTAGACTAACAAGGTCAAAAGTTAAGGACGTGTAGTCCTGAACTTCAGGTTACAAGGCCAAAAGTTAAGGACAAGTAGTCCTGAAGTTAGACTAACAAGGTCAAAAGTTAAGGACATGCAGTCCTTAACTTAGAGTTACAAGTTATAAAGTTCAGGACATGTAGTCCTTAACTTAGATTTACAAGCTCAAGAGTTAAGGACATGGAGTCCTTAACTTAGACTAACAAGGTTGTAACGACCCGACCGGTCGTTTCGTGAGATTAGCCCCGTTTCCCCATTTCTGCTTTATCATATATTTCTTAGCCTATTTATGTTGTGTTAGGTCGGTTGGTTTGGGTTCGGAGTGTGTTCGGAATGAAGTTTTGATATCCGATGTAGAATTAGGCTTGAATTGGCGAAGGTTAGTTTTTGGTGATTTCTGGTCGGTGGTGGAAAATAGGCTATAGGGGTCGGAATGGAATTTTGACAGTTGGAGCAGGATTGTAATGTTATTTTGGGTATGCGTGCAAATTTTTAGGTCAATCAGATGTGTTTTGGCTGGTTTCGTCATCATTGGCGAAATTTAGAAGTTTTAAAGTTCATAGGTTTGAATTTGATGTAATTTTGGTGTTTTTGTGTTATTTTTGGTGATTCCAAGGTTCGACTAAGTTAGAATGATGATATGGGGTTTGTTGGTATGTTTGGTTTGTGCCTTGAGGGGCTCGGGATTGATTTCGAATGGTTAGCGGAGGTATGGACTTTGGAAATTTGCAGCATATTGCTACTGGTGTGGCCGCACCTGTGGATGGGGAGCCGAAGGTGCGAAGGACCTTGCGCAGGTGCGAAAAGAGGCTAGGCAGGATGAATCTGCAGGTGCGAAGCATGGGCCGCAGCTGCGAAGACGCAGGTGCGGAATAGGGGTCGCAGGTGCGAGAATTGGACTGTTAGTGGCATTTCCCAGGTGCGCACCTGGGACCACAGGTGCGGGTCCGCAGGTGCAGATTATCCGGGGAGAACAGTATAAAAAGTGCCTCCGCGAATATTTTGTCATTTCTTCCATTGTTGCATGCGGGTTAAGCTTGTTTGAGGGCAAATTGAAAGGGGAATCCGAAGGTCTTCAGTGGAGGTAAGTTCCCGGATTATAAAACTCGTTTCTATGCTATTTTGTACTGACAAGTCTTGTAATTTGAAGAATTAAAGTGGAAAAAAAAGTTGGGAAAAATGGGGAGGAAATTTAGAAATTCTTTTGGTGATTTGATTTTTTTGGTATGTATAGAATCATGGGAGGATGATGATTTTAGTGATGTAAATTTATTTAATTCCGAGACGTGGGCTCGGGGCTCGGATTTGGCCGAATTTCGATAATTGTGTTAAAGTTTATATCTTTCGATTGAGTTTTTTTCCGTTAGCGTATATTGATGATGTTAATCTGATTTTGGTTAGATTCGGAGCATTTGGGAGCCAATTCGAGGGGCAAGTGCATCGCGGAGTAGCTTTTGGGCTGTTTCGAGGTAAGTAACGATTGTAACTCTAAACCTGAGGGTATGACACCCCGTTATTTGATATTGTGTTGATAAATGAGGTGACACACATGCTAGGTGACGAGCGTGGGGGTGTGCACCAACAGGGATTGTGACTTGGTCCGTCCCGTAGCGACTATTAAGCCACGTATTCGATTTGAAACCTTACGACATCCTGTCTTTCAGAAGTTTATTCTTGTTTATGGGCTGTGAGCCATGTTTGGGGCCTTGTGCCGACCTGTTTAGACCCTCTGGGGGGTACTTTTACACTATTCTACCACTATCCTGTTAGAACAATTGTGAACTCAGTCATGTTTCCTACTTGTTGTTATTTTCACTATTATCACACTGCTTTGAAAACTCTGAAAACTATTTTGGGCTAAGTGCCGTAAGTTGAGATAAACTGCTCAAGTGGCTTGTGAGGGTGACTGAGTCAGGCCGAGAGCCGAGTATGCGAGGATAACTATGGATCGGGCTGCACGCCGCAGCAGTATATATGTGTTAGGCCGAGCGCCGAGTATGTGAGGATAGTTATGGGACGGGCTGCACGCCACATCAATATATATGTTATATATTACATTTGGGTCGGGCTGCACGCCACATCAATATAGATTATATATATATGGATCGGGCTACACGACGAAACAATATATGTTATATATGGATCGGGCTGCACGCCGCAGCAATATACATATTGGATCAGGCTGCACGCCGCAACAGATATAGTGCGCCCCTCCAGGAGTTTGTACACCCCTAGTGAACGCAGTCGACTATTATATGGATCGGGCTGCACGACGCAGCGTATGTTATATATGGATCGGGCTGCACGCCACACATATATATATATATATATATATATATATATATATATATATAGTAGAGAGGGTTGCCTGCCGCAACAGTTGTGTGTGTTCATGGTACTTGCTGAATATGAGTGTTAAGTGAGAGAATGAGATACTGATAGTGGAGTCACGAGTGACTGAGAGGCTTGCCCGAGAGGCTTTATTGTGAGTGATACTGTGCCCGAGTGGCTTATATTTTATGAAAATGTTGTTTACACTCTTCTTTACACCGAGCCTCTGATAACAAATGTTGGATAAATGTTTTATACGATATTTTAAAATAGAAACCGAAGTTTTATGAAATTTTTGAAATTGTAGATTCCTGACTTGATTTATTCATTTCCACCGCTAATCATTATACAGATTTACATGATTTAAATGCTCGTCACTACACTCAAGTTTTTAGTTACATTGATTACTTACTGAGTTGGCGTACTCACGTTACTCCCTGCACCTCTGTGTGCAGATCCAAGTACCAGACCATCTCACTAATTGATTTCTGGATGAGCTTGGAGTTGTTCGAGGATTGAGGTAGCTGCTCAGCGTCCCCAACTCACCTCCTTTCCTTCCCTCAGATCATAGTTTATTTTGGTCTTTTGTACCTAAGACTTTTGTTGTAGAAAGTCACTATGTTGTTCATTTGTATTTTCAGTCTTAGATGCTCATGACAGTTGACTCCATGTTTAGGGGAAGTGTGTATTTGTTTCATCTCATTCTGCTATTTTTAAAATCTGCTAATTGTGGGAAATTATGATATATATATATATATTGATAGTCTGAATCGGTTGCTAGCCTAGTTTCATGATAGGTGCCATCACGGCCGACTTAGGATTTGGGGTCGTGACAAAGGTCAAAAGTTAAGGACATGTCGTCCTGAACTTCAGGTTACAAGGCTAAAAGTTAAGGACAAGTAGTCCAAAAGTTAGACTAACAAGGTCAAAAGTTAAGGACAGGCAATCCTTAACTTAGAGTTACAAGTTATAAAGTTAAGGACATGCAGTCCTTAACTTAGGTTTACAAGCTAAAAAGTTAAGGACATGGAGTCCTTAACTTAGACTAACAAGGTCAAAAGTTAAGGACAGGTAGTCCTGAAGTTAGACTAACAAGGTCAAAAGTTAGGACATGTAGTCCTTAACTTAGAGTGATAAGTTATAAAGTTAAGGACATGCAGTCCTTAACTTAGGTTTACAAGCTAAAAAGTTAAGGACATGGAGTCCTTAACTTAGACTAACAAGGTCAAAAGTTAAGGTCACCATGTCCTTAATTTTTTTAACTTGCAATTCTAAGTTAAGGACCAAGTATCCTTAACTTTTTGACTGCACACATGAAAGTTAAGGATAACACATCCTTAACTTTTTAACTGGTTAAAGACAGCATGTCCTAAAGTTTATAAAACAGACTAATAAACTCTTTTTTGATTGTTTACCTGTTGTTGACGTCTATCTTTATGTTAGTATATGTTCCCGGTTTTTACTTCTCATCATATACAAGTATGAAGACAATAATTCATAATTATCTTCAGGAGTTCCTCTAATTAAAGCAGAAGCACGTTGAATAACACGCCACGCCTTGTGATACCCAATGTCTAGTCCATGCAATTTTTGCATTTCTGCCATGACAAAAGCTGGTGTAACTTCAAACCTTGGGTCTCGAAGATTGTCAATAATGTAACCACTCAACTTTGAAGTTGCATGCCTTTGGTCACCCTTCATAGTGTTAACAGAGCAGTCATAATTTTTCTCAATCTTTACTATCTTGAACAACGTTGAATCTTTAATTCCGAAAGCACGCACACACCACCCACACCTATCATCATTGCATTTCAACGAATATCTTCTTGAGCTTGGTCTAACAACCTTGAATTCAAAATGTCCTTTAATTTATATATTCGAAAAACAGTTAATTATACTCTTCTTTTTGTCAAATATTGATCCCACTTTTATTTCATCCAACAAAGCATTTTCTCTTAATATCGTAGTTGGGGATTCTTTTTGTTTCGAATTTGACCTTCGTGTAGTTAGTTGATTAGAGGGTTTTCAGCAATTTCTTCGATTACCGATGCACTCTCTAAGACTTGAATACTCAAAGCTTGTTCGTTGTCAATCTCTATAATTCTTTTTCCTTCTACTTGAATAGAATCAAATGTTTGAAGCACCTTTTCAGTTATTGGTTGAGCTTCAACCATATCTATTTCCATTATCTGTTGGCATTTGTTTTGATTGTCATGTTGAGTTTCTCTGTCGACATATTCAAAGGTGCTTGTTAATCCAAAAACTCTTTCCGAAATGTCAACAATGAAATGACAACCCTTTAAGAGTGAATGACTTTTTAGAAACTCTATACATGTGTGAAGATCTAAATATTTGGATACAAGCATTCCCTTGCTTGTTCCCAGGTTGATATCAAACCATATCACTGCTTCAAACTTGTCTCTATCCAATTCAATAACTTCAAAGATTTGTTTAATGAAAATTTCAAACCGAATTGCCTTAGGTACTAGAACAAGCTTTGTTTGATGATCAAGATACTTATAGTCTTCAATCCATCTACCATTAAAAGAAACTATAATTCATATTGTTTCCATCTTGAAGTCAAGAGAATGGGAAACTCAGGACATATTTTATACAACAATCCTTGTATAATTAAGAATAGGTACTGTAAGTTTAGGACCAAGTTAAGGACCAAGTGTCCTTAACTTTTGAACTCGGAATTCAAAGTTAAGGACCAAGTGTCCTTAACTTCAGAACCAAGTGTCCTTAACTTTTTAACTTGGAACTCAAAGTTCAGGACCAAGTGTCCTTAAGTTATGAACTTGGAACTGTAAGTTAAGGACCAAGTTTCCTTAACTTTTGAACTTGAAAATAAAAGTTCAGGACCAAGTGTCCTTAACTTTTGAACTTGAAACTTGAAGTTAAGGACTGCCTATCCTTAACTTTTTAACTTGTAACTCTAAGTTAATGACCAAGTGTCCTTAACTTTTGAACATGTAAGTCAAAGTTCAGGACCAAGTGTCCTTAACTTTTCAACTTGAAACTCAAACTTCAGGACCAAGTGTCCTTAACTTTTGCAAAACAATTTGCAAATATATGACAATATGTCCTTAATATTCAGAAGAACAACAAAAAAGTTAAGGACATTGTGTCCTTAACTTTTTCAAAACAATTTGCAAATATATGACAATATGTCCTTAATATTAGTAAAAACGGTCATGTTAAGGACACCAAATCCTTAACATTATGTGCTCAATTTTTATAGAATTATCACAGGACACGATGTCCTTAACCTTATCAATCCAGAAATAAAAAAAAAATCAAATTCCTAGCATCAAATTCCTAGTAACGAAATAAAAATCAATAGAAACAAATAAAAGCATAACTTACTGTAAATTTGTGTCGATTTTTGGATGAGAAAGTTGAATTCTATTGTTTCAACTCGGAAGAGAAGATTCTACAATTCTATAGTTTGAAATTCGACGATCATAGTCTCTGCTGCTGCTGAAGTTAGTTACGTGCTGCTGCTGCTGATCATTAATAAAATCGTAGGTATAAGTTATAGCAGAAGGGTATTTTCGTCATGTCAGGTAAAAGTTTATTAAACCAATGGCTAAAGACTAAAGACATTTAAAACACCGATTTTAAGTAAAGACTTGTGCTCTTAATGGCTATTTGTGCACATCCCCCAAATTTTGTTTTCACTCGGTAGCCCACAAATATTATTAACGGTGTTTTTATTTTTTTTAAATTTTTCTCTCTCTCTGTTCTTCTCACGTTTTTTTCACAGAAGTACGAAGGCAACCGTCCTCAAGTAATTTTTTGAGCTTTCACTCTTATTTTCAGGTAATTTTCGTTTCATTTTATGCTTTTACCACTGTTTTTGGTTTTAAATTTTTTTTTTTAAATTTTTTGGCTTTTCTGATTTTGAATTTTTGTTTTTACAATGTTGTTGTGTTTTCTGTTCGATTTTGTGTTCCTTCTATCTTCATTTTGGGCCTAAACTTGGTGTTTCTGTTTGCATGATTTATTATTCGACTTTTAGGTGGAATTTATTTTTTGAGTTTTGTTACAATTTGTGAAAATTGGCCTCTGCTTTGTGTTCATGGCCTTTGTTTTTTGTTTTATTTTTGTGTTTTCCTTCACTTGTCTTCACTTTTGTTAAAGCTTTGTTTGTTTTATTGTAGAAAATGCATTCAAAAATGTCTGCTTCTAAAAGTCGTATGAAGGTTGCTGAAAAAGGTGTTAAGCTCGATTTTGCGAAAACATTGAGGGACTTGCCCTCAACCCCTGATTCTGAAGCGAATGGGCATGTCCGGGCCCCCGATGATGATGATTTTGAGTCTCCTGCTCCTACAAAAAGTCGCAACAAGAGAGTAGTCGAATGACTCATTCGCAAACGAAGAATACTCCTACTCCAGTTAGCATTGTTAGAATAAGGAGTAAGAAATGCGGGAGACATGAAAAATCCAAAGAAAAACTGAAATTTGATTTGGTTGATGATGACGATGTAGGCCCCAGCGTTAAATCGAAAAAGAGAAAGATCGAAGATGTTAAACATAAAAAGAGCAAGATCGAGGAAGTTAAGCATAAAAAGAGCATGATCGAGGACGATGGTGAGAGTGGTCTTGATTGCATATCCAAAGAACAAAGGATTGCTACTCGCCGCAAATTGAAGGAGAGAAAAGTTAAGCTGAATGTATTCCCAATGTTACTATTAATTTTATACATCCTTATACAATTTCATACGAAGTTATACAGCTGTTTATACATCTTTATACAAGTACTGCTATACTGATTTATACATGTTGATACAATATTTTAGTATAGTTTTTGTTCATGATTTCTTTCTTGTTGTTTTTTCATATGCAAGGTTGGAGACTTCTATATACAATCAACTGATCATTTCCACAACATGATTAGTTCCCATACTGAGACTGATATTGTCAGCATTTTAAAGCAATGTTTGACTGACACGCAGCTTCAAATGTTCCATGCTAGCTGTTTTGGCTACTTCTTAGACCTGCCTCAATTTAAAATTCAAAATCAATTTATTCATTGTATATTATTGAGGGAAGTTGTCCCGGGGCGGGAAAGGGAGTTGTGGGTTAAAATTAATGGTTGTTTGCTGCGATTTGGCATTAGAGAGTTTGCTGTTATCAGTTATCACTGGTTTGAAGTGTGCGGAAGATGACACCACTGTCTATGACAAACAAGATGTCAATAGGTTGCTAAAAGAGTATTTTTCAGGAGATGGAAAAATTGATATAATAAGGGGGCAGCTTCTTGATCGCTTCAAGAAAAAGGACTGGAAGTCGGACGAAGATGCGTTCAAAATGGCCTTGATGGTGTTTGTCCATCATTTCATTTTCTCAGATACCAATAATCATGGTATCAAAAAAGATGATTTTGATATCATTGAAAGTGGTCAATATCAGATGTATGCTTGGGGAAGAAATTCATTTGACGATATTTTAAATACAATGAGGGACAGACAGTGTGACTATTTGACAAAGTATAGGCTCGGAGGTTTTCCACTTGCATTATAAATATGGTTTTTTGAGTGTTTCTCTATGGTTGACAAGCATCTAGCTGTTCGCGTTGGCACAAATATGCCACGCCATTCTTAATTGGAAGGTCACTGAAACTCCAACATATGCAGATTTGACTGGCGGGGTGATCATGTCTAGTATCGACAAGGTAAACATGTTGTACCATAATACTTCTTCATATATGATTTCAGTTTTTCTGTAAATATGTATAATCATGAATATGTCACAATTTCCTTTTTCTACTATTGTAATCAAGTTTTTCTTATTGTAGTTGAACTATAGGAACATTTCCCCTACTCGTGAAGAGATGTCAATGCTGAACATCGCCACAATTTTTGAAGTTAATGCCGATGATGTTGCATCAAGGGATGTGCCTGATTTTCACACTGATAATTCTATCTCTGCATCTCCACCTTTTCCTCAGAATATGGAGCAACATTCTAAATGACCTTATCCTCAGAATACGGAGCAACAATCTAAACGACCTTATCCTCAAAATACAGAGCAACAACCTAAACCGAGTTATGATCCTTCGGCGCACATTGATCTGTTGAATGCTGAAGTTGAGAAGTTGAGGAGTGCTGTTGGAAAGGTACTGCAGCTTTAAGTTTTCTGTAGTTTATTGGTACTTTTTGTATATACATGAATTTTTGGTTATAAACATGGTTGTTGATTTACTTCTGTTGTTTTTGTTGTTTTTTGTTGTAGTTGACTGATACAGTTACGACACTCAACAACTATGTAGTTTCTTCCTTTGAAAAAGTGTTAAGTTTTCTAAATATGAAGGAAACCAAGCAAACGAGGGAGGAGGTTCCTGATTCTAAGGTAATGTTTTACTGACAAAAACAAATCACTCTACAATTATGCCTTCTCTGAATCATCACTCAAAAAGTTATGCCTTCTCTTTTTGTAGATTCGTCAGTGCGTGTCTGGTGACAATACATCTGGTCTCGGCGAATATAATGGCTATTAATATGATGTTGCTCCTGACTTTGTCAAGCAAGTGAATCAAGATAACACGCTAGCTGACCAAACAGATTTAGGTGTCAAAGCAAACGAGGGAGTTACTGATGGTGTTGATCATGGTATTCGTTCTGCATTTTATCTTTTTTGTCTGATTTTCTTTTCTTTATTTTGAAAGTTTTTTATTATTGGTTTTCTCTGTCTAAGGGGCAGCAAGTGATGTCAAGGGTGATACATTTTGGGATGACATTGGCGATGATGATTTAGCTGCACTACAAATGTCGCAATGTATGCTTCACATACCACCCATCATAGACGTAGAAGAGGATTACATTTCTCCTGAACAGTTGGTTCGACATAAAATACTAGGAAAATATGCCAAATCTCTGTATTTGCCAGTTTTTTATTCGGGGGCATCAAAATCGATGCACAAGCTCATTTTTTATATCAAGCATCCTTTCAAGATCGAAATTGATGATTTTGATCCCTTGTCGCCATTGGCCAAAGAGCTTTGCGCTTTTGTTGATAATGGGATGGATACGAGGAGAATGTAGCTTAACTTTCTTTAAGCTTTCATGTTCTGATTCTATACTTGTCAATGAAGGTAGTTCTGATTACTTTTTAGTTTTTGTGATTTGAAGTGCCAAAAATATTTATACCGATGAAGTAAATAAGCTTGCGGAAGCTTTTACTTTTGGCTCGTGTCATGTGACCACGAAGGATTGGTTCCACTTACTTGCGTATTGTGGTCGACTTTTTATTGACACGGTATTTAATAAATTTCTGTCCTAATGTCTTTTTTTATTTGTTGCGTATCTTTATTGTTTGAGACCTCCATAGTGTATACATAACTTTGTATAATCAAATGAAATATTTTTTTATAAGCACTGTATAAGATTGTATAAGCTTGTATAAATATGTATAACTCTATATAATAGTGTATAAATTTGTATATTTAAAAAATTTGCATCATATATTGATTTTTTTGTAGTACTTTGAATCATATAGTAGTGATGATTGTTTTTGTTTTATTTTTCTTGTCTCAGCACTTGGATGTCCTCTTTTACTATTTGAGAAAGAGGGGAAAATATGGGCCGAATGTTTCCATGCGATTTACTACAACCGACTTTGCCTTTGGTAACAAAATCAACTCACTGTATAAAGATTTCAAAGTGAAGCAAGATCCTTCAGTGATTCCTGAAGGGAATGAAATAGAAGAGTACATTAGAGGGTATTATTATGATGCAAATGTAGTGTGGAACACTATTGACCACGTCTTATTCCCTATTTATGTCAAGCGCGGAAGAGCAAAATTGGGCCACTGGGTTTTGGGGTTGTTTACGTTCATAGATAGGTGTATCCTCATCTATGACTCTAACCGTGGAGCAATTAATGATAGACTTGCTTTGGATGCTGCATTACCTTATGCAATTTTGATACCTTACTTCTTGAAGAGTTCTGATTTTTATGTCGAGAATAAAGGCATTGATTGGAACAATTATGCATATACCGATAAATCCTTTTTTGATGCTTTGCAGATTAATCTCGTTAATAATGTGCCACAACAGATCAAATGGTAGGTTAATCTCAGTTGTTTTACTATTTTATTATTTGTGTACCTATTTACAGTAACATACAGAGAATCTGATTTTTTTTTCAATTACAGTGATTGTGGTGCTTTTGTTGCTGGTTTTGCTGAGTATTTCATCCTGGGTAAGGAAATTCAAAAAGATAATTTTGACATTGAGACACTTCGCACCATGTGGGGATCTTTGTTGTGGGATTATGGAAGGAAAAAATAACAGTCTGATGCAATTAGTGGTAATAAAATCACAGGGAGGCTTTTCAGGAAGAAGAAGAAGGTACGACCGAGAAAGTGGTTCTGTTTTTTTCATTTTAATGTAGTTTTGCTATGTGTCAGGAGTTGTTGCCTAGTTTTGTCTAAGTACTATTCTGCTACTTGTGAGATAACCTTAAATGATATTATAGATGATTTTATTTTTGTGTAATTTGTGGTAGTCATTACACATTGTTGCGGTGAATGAATTACATTTTAATGAATATTTTAGTTGCTTTTTCCTTTAACAAAGTATGTATTTTCATTATTGTTGCAGTTTTATCAATGTTGCAGGGTTTATACATCTGTATACAATAATATACATAGTTATATAATTTTATACAAACTTATACTCTCATTTATACATCTGTATACATATAATAACATTGATTGTTTGCAGTTCTGTTTTGCATTTGTACAATCTATCAATATATTTAGCACCATTAAAAATAACAACACACTATTATTGGATAATCAAAACATGTATGATGAAACATATTTAACATAATTGCAACATATAGTGTAAATTGTAATTCTTTATTGACATTTGTAACTCAATTGCTTGTGAAACTTAACTACTCAACATTTGTAACTCTATTGTTTGTGAAACTTAACTACTCAATATGAAAATATATGTAATAGGAAGTGTTATGTTTCCAACTATTTATTTTGGTCGATTCCTATATGTTTTTCTATTGTGACCACTTTGTCCACACACAGAACGTGAAAACGCCCTCTTAGACTCTTTCTCTGAAGCAGGTTTGAGTCTTTCCTTTCTTGGCCTTCCTGCATTTCTTCTCCCTTTAGGTGGTAGGACCACATCTTCTAGCACCTCTGTTGGGATTACCCATAAACTCTCATCTGGCATCGGATTCACTGGAAATTCATAAGTTCTAAGGAGGTTATCCTTATTGTAGTAAAAAGAGCAATACTGGCCAGGTTTTAGCTGCTGGTTCTTCAAAACCGCCCAAGCATGTGGACATGGAAGTTCATCCATTTGAAATTTGCCGGAACTGCATGTTCCCTCTTCAAGGCACACTATGTTTCGCCTTACCCCTTCAAGCACAGTATATAACTGCTCCGTAGCAGGCCTCACTTGCAAAAGTTTAAAAAATAAGAAGTTAAAGCACATTATACATTATTATACATAGTTATACATCCTTATACAAGTAGTAAAATGCAAGTCAACAGTTCTATGCATCATTATATTTGATTCGTTTTACCGTCATTTGCTCCGATGCAATCAGATTTTCTCGAAGGAGTTTGTCATATTTTTCGCCAAGCTCTGTAGATGTCTCCATTGCACTTTTTCTGTTTTTGTTGTTCCATTGTTGTAACAAATTTGTCATATACTCCAGCAATCGCGTTACTGGTAACTCTCTAGCATCTTTCTTTGCTGCATTAATTGACTCTGCAATATTGGAAGTCATTACCATCGACCTTTTCACTTTGGAGTATGCCCTAGACCACCTTTCGTAGCCAATTTCGAACAAGTAAGGATGCACCCTCGGATCAATTTTTCACATCTCTGTCATATGGTAGTCAAAATTTTTTATCGTGTAAGCTCTAGCCAAAGCGAAGAAGATATCCTTTAATTGTTTGTGATGTTTCTTGAATGTGCGCTTGGCATTCTGCCATAAGTGAAACATGCAAATACAATGTGGAACTTCTGGGTACACAACTTTTGTGGAATTGAAGATGCTTTCATTTCTATCTGAAACTATACACATCCCTTCACTAACACCAAAAGTACCCTTTATCTGGACGAAGAACAACTCCCAAGATTTATTATTCTCTGAATCTACAATTGGATATGCAAGCGGAAGGATTTTTCCTGTTTATACAAACTAGATATTAGGATTGAGACAATTATACAAATCTTATACACAGTTATACACGAATATATAAATTTATACATACTGCAAATTTTATAAAAACAGCAGCTCTGAAATCCTATACACGTTTATACATGACATTACAACATTATACGAATTGCAAAAACAAGGTAGATGCAGTCAACTCACCAACTCCATCCTGTGTGCAAGCAGTCAATATGATACCCTTATATGCTGCTTTAATGAAACTTCCGTCAACAACCATTATCGGTCTGCAATTCTCCCAACCCTTGATAGATGCATATAGCGAAACATATGCATAAAGAAAACATCCATCTTCTGGTTTGTGCAACTTTGTAACCGTTCCTGGATTTGTATGCTCCAACATATACAAATACCTCGGCAACTCCTTATATGAATCGATCGGATTCCCTCTTATCATTGCCATTGCTATCTCTTTAGCTCTCCATGCTTTCATGTAGCTTAATTCAACCCCGTGTTGCTTTTGTATGTCCTCTATTATATCATTTGCGGTGTAAATTTTTTTTGGATTAAGATACTTGTCCTTGACTATACTAGCAATTACACCTGAAGTAGCTTGACGTTGTGTTAAGTATCTTTCACCATAGCCGCATATGTGATTATTATTGTAACTTCTCACTTTGAATATGTTTGCCTTATAAACGGCAGAAGATTTGAAACTCCAAGCACAATTGTCATCCACACACATAAGATGATACCTAGGATTAAAGATCATTCAACTTCTAAATACACTTGTATAAAAAAACATAACTAGATATATACTAATTTTAATAACTATATACAAATATATACTACTTTATACATATTTATACATATATATAACAGAATATACAACTATTGCCATACCTTGTTGCTCTTGATCTCTTCACCTTGAATTGGAACCCTTCGCGTACGGCCAAGTTCTTCATCACAGTGACAACTGTCTCTTTATCTTTATAAACTTGATCCTCCTCAACAAATTCGTTTAACACATTTTCTATTATACCCATATTTTCAATAAATTCGATATCAGGAATAATCTCAGTGCTACCAATTGTGGATACATCTGCATAATTGGAACTTGTAGCAACCAAACAACTGTAACTTGTAGCAACCAAACAATTATCATAAATCTCTTTCATAGTCACATACAATGGGTATTAAGTGAAATTCAAGTTTTTCTTCTTTAATTCGATATACACCTTAACACCCATATCGTTGTAAATCAGGATCGGCGGCAAACCATCATTTGGGAGAAAGTTAATCTCTAATGTGTTTAACTCCGAATCGATTCTAATCTGTTTCGAAATTGCTTCAACTAAATTGTTGTAGCTAAATGTCGACTCGTTTATTACATAATCGCTGATGAAATTGATAAACTTGTTGTCTTCCCATTCACCACTATGAAGAACGTAAACTGGAAAAAGCTCCATCGAACAAAAAGAATTTCTAGGTTTTTTGGAGTTGCATTGACTGTAAGATCGCGTTTTTGTATATTTGAGGAAGAAGAATGGAAAGAATAAGAGAAAATCCTGCTGAAAGATACAAAATCCCACTTCTGAATCCCAAAAAACGGAAATAACGCCCCTTTTTCGGATATGGGCCTGTTATTTTTGGGCTACTCAATTGTAGATTGAAATATGGGCTATAAGTTGAAAAGTAGGCAGCCCAGTTGTTTTAATATGAAATTTTCCCTTTTTTTTTTGCTACTGTTGCCATGCCTATTTCTTGATTAATCTATTATCTATCTATATCTATCTATCTATCTATATATATATGTATATATATATTATAAAAGAATTAATATTCTATGCTAAATATTGAACGACAAAAATACTCTCGAAATATTAACAGAGATTTTTATACCCTTAAAGCATTAATTATTTGTTACAAAAATAATTACATATCGGATAAAATAGTAAATATGTAGACTTTGCCTAACTAGACGTTGGATTTGACTAAAATTTTAGCTAACATGAATTTATATGGACTTCGATTACTGATCCAGTTTGACCTTCTATTCGTAAAACTAATAAATACACAAATTAGATTCTTTCTCAAAGACCACTAACTTCAACGTTCCAGAGAGTTACGAGTTTTGAGCTTTGGCACTAAATTTCTGCATAGCTACTGTACCGTCTGCGTAAACATAGTAAGCTATTTCTTGCAATTGGTATATGAAAACAAGGTTTATTATTGATATGTTGTCATTCTAGCTTTAATATTCTAAATTTGGTTGTTACAAAGTTTGCTAACCTTGATTTATAGAGTATGCAGTTCAAAATATAGGATAGAATTAACTTTATTATTGCAGGTTCCGGTTAGTCTCATAGTTGAGTTGAATGTGATAAGTGAAAAAACTGAAAACGGTAAAAAAATTCTGAAGAGCTATCAGCCTGCATGAAAACTGATAATAATGAGTTTTATGAAACAAAAAGCAACCTCACAACCTACCTTGTCTCCCAAATTAATTTGTAAATTATTAATTAAAATTCAGTAACTTAAACATACTAGACCCTTAAACTCATATTTCAAATCTTGGCCTTATCTTTGTTAGTTATTATAATCATACGAATAGTTAAAAGTTAAATGTTGAACGACGACCAAAATATCCTTAAAATATCATCTCATTAAAGGTAAAATGATAAGTTTATAATTAAAATATTTTTAAATATAAAATATGTCATTCTTTTTTAATGAACTAAAAAAACATGTAATATAAAATGGAACAGAGCAAATATATTATTCAAAAAATATGAATAAAAAAGAAAATTAGATACAATCCAATTTTCATATTTATGTTACTCAATATTACATACTCAAAATCTAGAAATAAGTCTACTCTAACACAAGTATCCCATTTAAAATATTTAACTCAAACTATACGTGCTTATTGACTTAAATAAACATTTTCAAAATAGTTAGGGGCTATACGTGCGAGGTACGTAAAATAGAGACTAGTACTATTTTTAAAAGCACGAAGGTCCTTAGCGACATGTCGTTCACTTTTTTACTCTTTAGAAACATATTTTACGTTGAATAAAATTGTAAAATCAAAAAACTTTCCTTATATTTAGGAATTCAAAATAAAATAACAATCTAATATAATTTAGTGTTTGATATCTTCTCCCAATAAGGACACAATATATTAAGACATAAAAGAATACAAAAACAGTAGGATGAATGATTTTTGTTGGTTTCCAACAAGGAAGCTTCACGTTTGGTATTTTTTTTTCTTTGTCCTTCTTTAATCATAAAGACCAATTTTGCCTTTATTTTCCTTTCATATGATTATTTGTTGTCTTTAAAATTTAAATCATAAGTATTTTCTTAGAAGCTTGGTTGTTAAATTCGTTAAGATTTACTACGGAATTGGGTTTTGAAATAGTAATTATTGTTGAAAAAAATAGTAATCATTAATTTGTGATAAAAAATTAATTATCATAATTTAATTTACAAAATACCTAAATTACCTCAATGCATATGTTAAAATAAATAGATGGAAAAGGACTTCTATTTTTTGGTAAAACAGAAATTAATATTATTACTAAGAAAGTTTGTTACATAATTTAACTTTACAAAACAAGAATTAGTTAGTAAATTCATCTTGTAGCTAATATGATTTTTTAAAATATATAACTGATTCTGTCACTAAGTAGGATTAGTGATAAATTTTATTATTTAACTATATAATTATCTATCGCTAATTTTTTTCTTTTTTGTAGCTAACTTGTCTTAGAATACATGGTACCTAGATGACTGTTTTGATACGAAATTAATATAAAAGAATGAGATACATAATAATACTAAACTTTCAAGATTATCTTGGTTGTTGTCATGCTTAGATAGGACATCCGCTATTTTTTTTTTTACTTAGTAGCTTCAATATTTGTCATATTCAAGAGCTTATAATTTTAAAAAAACTTATTGTTAAGGGCTTATATCTTTAAATTTTATACGCATCGATAGAAGGTACACGCAAATCGCACATATCCTAGCACGGAGCCCCTTAGTGAATTATCGTTTGCCTTTTTTTATCCTTTAAAAATATATTTTATATTGATTTTAATTGTAATTTAATTATTATACTAATATTTAAGACTTTAAAATCAACTAAATTTTGTTCATTAAATATTTCCTTATTCGGACAGCATATATAAAACTCCTAAATTTTAGGACTTTAAAACCAAATAAAAATTTACTTATAAATCCTTCCCTTAAATAAATTATGTAAAGTAATTATGACATTTTCTTATGTGCATTAGACAAAATGTATATAAGCATGCTATAAATCTACTAATAAAATTTTAGATATAATTTTAAGTCTTCAAAAATTAAAGATTACCAATAATATGTAAACCAAACTTGCAACATACTAGGCTGAGTATGAAAATATGTATAAATAAAGTTAATACAACATGCTTACATTTGAAAATGATATAGGGCTGCTTATGGGCAGATTGGGCGGTTATTTACTCTTAACGATTTGGCTTATCGGTTATCGGCTTTTAAATATATTAATCCGCTAGCCACCCGATAAGATATCAGACGAATTAGTATCGGTTTATCTCTTATCAGGCAGTTATCGGGCGATTTATCGACCTAGTTCAATCTATATTGCACATGACGCTACTGTGAGTTCAGAGCATACTACATTCCAGTCTATATTCAAAGTGAGTCCAGAATATACACAGATACATTCCAGACTACATTCAAAGCCTCATGCAATAAAAAGTGTCAGTGTTTGTTAATTCACGATTCAGTTTTATGTTAATTCATGTCAGTGTATTAATTAATCAGAATACCAAATTAATCACGTTGACAAATGAGTCCATAATACATGTCTTTCCTCCACTCACAACTGCAAAGGAAAAGTCAATGCTCCCTGATTAATTCTGAAATGATAAAATTCCAGTCTATATTCAAAGTGAGTCCAGAATACATATGTCAAAATGATTAATCCATAAGTGACCAGACTACACAGAAATTTTTGGCCAGCAACTACCGCCTAACAATGCTTGAATTTCTGCAGCTTCAAAGTTCAAACAACAGCTTAACAGTTGATCCCCGTAAAAAGTATGCATACACCAAATTTCAGCATTAGGCAACAAAGTAGAGACTGTGATAAATACTATTTGTAGGTATATAAAATTTGCGAAGTTAAATTCATAAATAATTTGGTCTATATTTTAATTCAAGATATATTGGTCCAAAAAAATATTATGGGCTAATATAATTGAATTAAGTCCAATTTAAATGAATTAAATAAATAAGTCTTAATCCATTGGGCTAGCCCATTTAGTTGGGTTAAAGTGATGAGCCCACTTTATTAAACCCAAAATGTCATCCTCTCAGAGGCCTAGTTTGGTGCCACGTGTCAAATGACGTGGCACACCAAATCAAACAAAAAAACCAATAGGATTGTGCCACGTGTCAAAATGACAAAGCACTAAGTCACATTAAAAGGCCAATGAAATCGCGCCACATGTGCAAGTGACATGTTCTGGCCAATCAAATGCGGCCATGTCACACTTCAATTTGATTGGTCGGAAAGAGTTTGTTCTTATCACAACTCCTCCCTTCCACAACTATAAATAGGGGTCTTCATAACTCAGAAAAAGGACCAGAAGTTATAACAAGAAGCAAGAGAGAGCTCGTGGATCAAACGCTGCAAATTTCTCTACAAGTTTCAAGCTTCAAGCAATCAAGTTCAAGCTCAAGAACGAAGAAAAATTCAAGTATTCAAGATAAAAAATGAAGTCAAATCAAATACAAGGCGTTCAAGATCAAGGCTACTTGTTGGTGATACAATTCGTGGCAACAATCAAAGTGTTCGCGACGGATAAATCAAATTCAAATTCAAGATCAAGCTCAAAGG
>MDKI01062560.1:0-11675 GCA_005239505.1 Nicotiana paniculata
TTAGTTAATCAAAGATAATTACTAGGTCATGGCTACAAATTTTCCTCAGTGTCTTTTACTTTGTTTTTTTGTAGCTTTTTGCTTGTGTTTGTTTAGATTTTCCTATTGCCAACCAAGTGGTTATTCACAGGCTGTTGCAACATTTTATTTCAACCCTACTAGTCCCGGGAGTGGTAATGTCTATCGTTTGTTTTTACTCTCTTTTTTCATAAGACATATGAAGTAGCCTGCTATATTAAAATTAAATTAAACCTACTTTAGATTTCAAATTCAATTTTGAAGATAAACCTTAGTAGTTCGGTTGTTCGCTATCTGAATTTTACATTGTTTGTAAAGGTTTGATTTGCATTTTGTAATCCCCTTATCAAGTTCCTCTTCCTTTCCCTTCATAATAAAAGGTATTTACAAATGGAATTTTGTAGACAACTATTCGCTGGAGTGGCTTGATCAATAAAGTCTTGATTTTTACACACTTCATTAATGATATCGGGCTAAATGATAGAAAAATATATTTTATTCTTACTATTTTGGTCTAGGTGGAGCATGTGGTCTCTAAAATGACGTAGCAAGCGCTCCCTACAATGCAATGATCACGGCTGGAAATCAAGCGCTTTTTAAGCAAGGTGCTGGATGTGATGCATGCTACCAAGTAGAGTGGATGGGATTCAATTGAGTTTCCTTCTTCAGAAAGTTATATAATGTAAATTGGGTAAAAAATAAATTTACAATACACAAATTTTTAAATCTCCTTATAAGAGAAAATATAGGTACAAATTCATGTAACATGTTTAGATCTTTTGAAATCCCTTCGAAGAATTCCTGATTCCGCCACTGATCTTGTGAATTTATAATTTGTAAAACAACACATTTTATTTTGCATGAGATGAAAAGGGAATAAAAGAGAGAATGTGCATGAATATTTTAGTTTCATGCACAAACGCATGACATCTCTATAATATCGACATTTTTTCAAGTATTATGCACCCAAAATCAGAATTCGCATTGTTCAGGGAATCCAATAACAATAACCCTTACAGATGAGTGCCCAGGAGCGTGCAATAATGATCCGGTTCACTTTGATATAAGTAGAATTGCCTTTGGAAAATTGGCAAAGTCTGGCGAAGCTTCACAATTATATAATGCAGGAAGAATCTCGATTTTTTACCGAAGGCGAGTTATTCTACAAAAAACTAAAAGTTACTTCATTTTTCTCTTATTTTTCTTCTGAGGAACACCGCTAATGCATAATTTTTTTTTTTTTTTTATCGAACCTTACAGGGTATCATGCAATTATAACACAAATATCATATTTAAGGTGGACAAAGGTTCCAATCCTAATTTCTTCGCAGTTACATCTGAAGCAATAGATGGGGATGGTGACCTTTCTTTAGTTGAAATCCAAACAAGCAATTCGAGTTGGGTACCAATGCAGCGAATGATTGGCGCAACTTGGAGTGTTGGAATACAACCAAACACACAGAAACCTCATTTTTCCCTCAGACTTACTTCAAAAACAAAGTAGAGTGTCACTTCCCCAAATGTCATTCCAAACGATTGGTAACCAAGATCAATTTACAAATCAAAATTAATTTTCCCAATAAACTATAGGCTGAAAGTAATTAAGAAGGGAACAATATGAGGGTACGATGTAGATTGTGAATACTATTTATTTATCTGCCCAATATAATATGATTAATAAAGTAAAAATTCCTTCTTTAATTTATTTCGAATATGCGACTAATATTTCATGTTTTTCTTTAGTTTAAGCTCTCTAACAAAATAAAAAATGGCTACCAGACGAGACAACACTCAAATTGGTCACATACACTTAGAGGATTCTTGGATCCATATGGCCAAACAAATCAAATATTGCATGAAAGAAAACAATGACAATTACAGGGAAGAAAGAAAAAGAAAATACAAACACTAACTAATATAAAGGAACAAAGAAAAATCAAGTTTTTTTCACAAAATCTATTGATATTAAATTCCCTTCTTATTACATTTAAGAGGAGATTTATATTTTTGAATGCATAATCATTTAGTCTTAAGTTTCGCAATATGTTTCCAGATTTTTTATCCAAATTACATCTTCAAAACAAGACCATCGAAACAAAAGTCTTGACTAAGAATCCAACACATTTCACATCTGGTAAAGGATAACTGTTTGCCAATAAAAAAATGTAAATGAGTCTTGCACATGAGATTACCCCAGAACTATTTTAGATATCTAGAAAGAAAACAGCTAGAAAATAAAATGCTATATTAATAATGTTACATCTTCCATTTCTCATGTTCTACTTTATTATTGGAAAAGTGAAATTGAGTACCCTCTTAACAAAGATTGACCTGAACAAATAGAATAACTAAAACTGAAAAATCTACCCTCAAGCTTTCTGATACATTCACTTTTGACTCATTACTACCTTGGAGACATACCAGAGAGGCATATCCCGCAAGAAACCAACCTCAGTAAGCTCTTTGGCCTCCTACTTGTTTTCAATCGCGAAAGCTGCACCATTAAATAATTTTCTAAGTGATAACTTCAAATAAATCAGTACAGTTTAAGTAAGTGTCATGACCCAATCTTCCCTCCATGAGAGGTTGCGAAGGCACCTAGTCTCTACGACTAGGTAAGCCTAACATTTGCGGAATAACAATGAAAATAGAAACATAAATCTAAACCACTAATAACAACAACAATGAAATAATTAATAGAAATGCCGCTCGACATATACTATAACAACTATCAAAAATACATACAGAGTTTTCCAAGACCAGGAAAATCATAAGTCACAAGCTTCTAAGAATTTACTATCTGTCGATACATCAGTATTTAGAAGTAGAAGAGGAAGAATTACACAAAACATAGAAGGGGACTTCTAGATCTGCAGACGCGACAAATGTACCTTGAATAGGGTAAAAGTCACAAAATATGAACAAACATTCACTCACGTGTCCAACCATACCAGAATTACTCGAATCCGACGTCAAATTGCCTTTCAAAACTCAAAATTTTAGTTGAAGAACTTCCTCCTATTTTCCAAAAATTTCAACCCCAAATCCGAAATTAAAGATGGAATTAATAATAGATTAGTGGGATATAACCAAAATCAAGTGTAGAAAATCGATGTCTCTAAAAATCCGTCAAAATCTCGTCCAAATCTGAGCTCTCAAACTCAAGTTTTGATAAAAATGTCCAAACCCTTGTTTTTGAAATGGTATATTCTGCCCAAGAATTTCCTTCTTCGCGAACGCGGCCACTCCCTCGCGTTCGCGAAACACCAATTTTCCTTCAGTCCAAAACATCTTTCACGAACGCGAGAGCCCCCTCGCAAACGTGGAAGCTTACATTGCATGACCCTTCGCGAACGCGGGACTCTCATCGCGAATGCGTAGGCTAAATGCCTGGAGCTCCATCTGACTGTTCCTTTTCGCGAACACGAAGAACATATCGCGAATGCGAAGGCGAAGTGATCCACATCTTCCCGAACCCAGGAACCACATCGAAAACGCGAAGAACAACTCAACTGACCTCCCAAATGCCTTACACGAACGCGAGACCTCTATCGCGAACGCGATGAAGGAAACCAACAACTTTGACCCCAGATTTTCTGCAATTCCAACAAGTCCAAAAATAATCCGTTAAGCATGCGAAACATACCCAGCACCCGGGACCTCAACCAAACATACCAATCAGTCCTAATACACCATATAAACGTATTTTGCTTACAATCTCCCCCCATTCAAACTTAATGAACTTGAAACTTCCAATTTCTACAACCGATGCCAAAACCTATCAAACCACGTTTGATTGACCCCAAATTTTGCACAAAAGTCATATTCACCATTAAGAACCTACTCCAACTTCCGAAATTAGAATACGACCCCGATATAAATAATTCCACTACCGGTCAATATCTCAAAAATTTTGACTTTCGCCATTTCAAGCCTAAATGAGCTACAGACCTCCAAAAGACAATCTGGACATGCCCCTAAGCCGAAAATAACCCAACGGAGCTAATATAACTAACGAAGCACCATTCTGGACTTGTCTTCACACAGTTCCGACTACGGTCAAAATCTTAAGACTTCGGCTTCCATTTTGGGACCAAGTGTCCAAAACACTCCAAACCCTCAACCAACACCTCCCAACAAGACACATAAGCAGAATAAGATACCGAGGAAGCAGTAAGCAGGGGGATCGGGGCTATAACTCTCAAAACGACCAGTCGGGTCGTTACATCCTCCCCCTCTTAAAATATTCATTTGTCCTCGAATAAGTATAGAGACATACCTAAAGTGGTGAAAAGATGAGGATAACGGCTACGCATATCATGCTCACTCTCCCTAGTCACCTCATCGACCGGCTGACCCCTCCAATAAATTTCACGACCCTAATATCAACCGGTCATGATGGGGCCTATTGATGATACTAGGCTAGCCAAATTCTACAACACTACAATAGTTCATATAAAACGATATACCAAGACTTTTTGTATAACAGAATTTCAGTAAAGAAACCAGAGTTTAACTCAAAAACTAGAAATGCGGAAAGAAAATCCCTAAACATCAGGGTGTCACTGAGTCATGAGCAACTACTACAAACTAGTCTGATAATAACAAGACTAACATAGTCTGAGAAAAATCCAAAATACAACTAAGGGGAAGATCGAGAAAAAGAAAGCAGGACTATGATCATGGGGCAGCTACCTTGCTATCTCCAGTGATCAGCGACAGAAATATCAACAACCGCTACCGTGGCCGGAAATGCATGGATCTGCAAACAAGGTGTAGGGAGTAACGTGAGTATACCAACTCAGTAAATTACGACATACTTTACAACCATAATTTAAGTCAAATCAGTTTGTTTATATCAAGTTCTAGTAAAATCAATTAATAATGTCTTTTAACAGTTCTCAACCAAGGACTCAACGCAACTATGAGCGTAAATGATGAAATCATATACCGCCCCTCGGGAAAACATTACTCAGTCCTCCAAATCACTCCAACCTCACAATCACTCATTGTCACGACCCGAATTCCCACCGTTGGAACCATGATGGCGCCTAACGCTGCAGTTGCTAGGCAAGCCAACATTAGATGTTTGAAACATAATAATCTTACAAAAATACTGAGAACCACTACAACTCAACACATAATAAGTAAAGCAATAAATGGAGCTTGTATAGTAATACTGCGCATGTGAAAACTGTAAGTCTAGCTACCGAGGGTCTGGAGTAACAACTCACAGACTACTAAGAATTTACTACAAGTATTTGGCTGAAAGAAAAATGTAAAACTTTTTGTGAACTGAATAAACAGTGAATGAATATAAAGGAAGGGACTTCAGGAATCTGCGGACGTCGGTAGATCTACCTCGGGTCTCCTGCAGTAAAGTCAGCTACGAATCAGAATCAACTCGGACCTATACCTAGATCTGCACAGAAAGTGCAGAGTGCAGTATCAGTACAACTGACCCCGTGTACTAGTAAGATTCGAGCCTAACCTCAGCGAAGTAGGCCCAAGGCTAGGACTACACACCACATAAAACCTGAACAGTATAATCATGCTAATGACAACAATGATAAACATAGCAATAAAGCAGAAATGATGGGAAGGGGACATGCAAAGAGGGAATCACAATATAAGAAATGAGGAACCGGGAGAAGACATAATCAATCAATATGCCTTAGCGAAATAAAGAAGTAAAAACTGTAAAAGAAATTTCACGGTATCACCGTTCGTGCTTTTACTCTCAACCTCACCATACGAATAATACGACACGACATCACCCTTCGTATATTAAACCTCACATAATATATACGACATCACCCTTCGTGCTTTATCACTCTCATATAATGGCACGACATCACCCTTCATGCATTAAAACACGCATATCATGGCATGACATCACCCGTTGTGGTTTACACTCTTCCTCACAATATAAATAAATCATGTACGACATCAATATTCGTGATATACACTCTTCCTCAGGGTTTACAGAATCAATAATAACGAATAGAGGGAAGTTTCACAAAGAAATCAATATTTCACCAATGATTTATTTCAAAATTTAACATCTCAACCTTGAATCAATAATCACACATTTATCAACTTCGGTGGAACCGGATATAAGTCTCCCAACATTTCAATGACAATAATAAGGACGGATAATAGGATTTAAAACTACAAGATTCACAAAGGATAGAATTTCACTCGCATGCTATGACCTAATAACAACGCATAGATGCTCGTCACCTTACCTATACATCGTATTAATTAACTAAACACATAGCAAATAATCACACAATAACTATTCTCTCAAGCCAAAGTTAGACACAACACTTACCCCGCTCCCACTATAACTTAACGCTCAATCACAGCTTTGCCTTTCAAATTAGCCTCTGAGTCCACAATATCTAGCAAATTTCCAATCAAATGAGTCAACATAAGCTTTAGGAATCATCCCCGATAATTACGGTTCGATTTAGTTCATATTTGAAAAAGTCAACAAAAGTCAACACCCAGGCCCGCTTGGTCCAACCCCGAAATTCGGACCAAAATACGAATACCCATTCACCCCCGAGCCCGGATATACAATTGGTTTTGGAATCCGACCTCAATTTGAGGTCTAAATCCCCAAATTTCAAATTCCCTAGTTTTCTACCTAAAGTTCCCAATTCCACCATAAAAATCCAAGATTCTATGTTGAAATCCTTATAAAGGAAGTAAAAGATCGAAAGAAAAGAGTTAAGAATCACTTAACTATGATTTGGGGAAGATTTGGTCTTCGGAAAATCGCCTCTTGAAGTTTAGTTTTTGAAAAATGGGACAATGAATGAAAAATCTCGTCTAAGTCCAAAATTATCTGATGCATATGTCGCAATTGTGACCTGAGCTTCGTAAATGCGAAGGAACAATCGCAATTGCGATGATCTTCACATTCTTGCTTCCTTCGCAAATGCAAGAAATGCTGGCCTAGCTTATGATCGCAATTGCGATAAAATCTTGGCAATTGCGAAGCCTGCTATGATAGCATTTGAGATGCCTCATCTCGCAATTGCGAGATCAGAGGCCTGCATCAGGTAGTTCTACACCAGCAAAATTTTCCTAAGTCCTAAACACCCCGTAGCCTACATGAAACTCACCCGAGCCCTCGGGGCTCAAAACACAACTTTCACGCAAGCCTAAAACCATCATACGGACTTGCTCGTGCGATCAAATTACAAAAATAACACTTAAAACTACGGATTTAGCACCAAAACTCATGAAATTATCAATAATATTTCAAAATTATTATCTTCTCAACCAGACGTCCGAATCACGTCAATTCAACTCCGATGTCTACCAAATTTCACAGACATGACTTAAATATTATAATGAACCTGTACCGGCCTCCGGAACCAAAATATGGGCTCGATACCAATGAGATTAAACATAATAAATTTCGTTAAATCCCAAAAATTATTATTTCATAAATTTCCACATAAAGGCTTTCCGGATTTACACTCGGACTGTGCACACAAATCGAGGTGAATAAAAATAAGGGTTTTAAGGCTAACGAGCGCGGAATGGAGTCGTAAATCACAAGATGACCCTTTGGGTAATCACAATCTCCACCTCTAAAACAAACGTTCGTCCTCGAATGGACATAGAAGAGTACCTGATTTGGCGAACAAGTGGGGATATCTACTCCGCATGTCCGACGCGGACTCCCAAGTAGCTACCTCAACATGATGATCTCTCAACTGCACTCGAACTGAAGGATAACTCTTCGAACACAACTGACGAACATGTTGGTCTAGAATGGCTACCGACTCCTCCTCGTAAGTCAAATCCTTGTCCAACTTGACAGAGCTGAAATCTAACACATGAGACGGGTCACCATGATATTTCCGGAGCATGGACACATGGAATACTTGATGAACTAAGGATAACCCTGGAGGAAATACAAGTCTATAAGCACCCTCTCCCCGACCATGAATGACACATCACGAACTCTACGATCGACATAACTCTTTTGTCTGGACTGAGCTGTACGAAGTCGATCCTGTATAATTTTGACCTTGTCCAAGGCCTCATGTCCTAAATCTGTACATAATAATTGAGCCTCCCCCAGCTCAAACCACCCAACCGGCGACCGACATGGTCTACCATATAACGCCTCATAGGGAGCCATCTGAATGCTCGACTGGTAGTTGTTATTGTAGGCGAACTTTGCGAGGGGAAAAAACTGATCCCATGATCCTCCGAAGTCTATAACACAAGCGCAGAGCATATCCTTTAAAATCTGCATAGTACGCTTGGACTACCCGTCCGTCTGAGGATGAAATGATGTGCTCAACTCAAGCCATGTACCCAAATCACGTTGAATGGCCCTCCAAAAGTGCAAGGTTAACTGCGTGCCTCGATTATAAATGATAGACATGGGTACACCGTGAAGACGAACGATCTCCCGAATGTATATCTCTGCCAATCGCTCCGAAGAATAAGTAGTTTCCATCGGAATGAAGTGTGCTGACTTAGTCAGCCTATCCACAATAACCCAAAACTGTCAAACTTCCTCTGAGTCCGTGGGAGTCCAACAACAAAGTCCATAGTGATACGCTCCCACTTCTACTCAGGAATCTCCATCTGCTGCAGAAAACCACCAGGTCTATTGTGCTCATACTTCAGCTGTTGACAATTCAAGCACCGAGCTACATAAGCAACTATATCATTCTTCATCCTTCGCCACTAATAATGTTGCCGCAGGTCCTGGTACATCTTGGAAGCATCGGGGTGAATAGAATATCGAGAACTGTGAGCCTACTCAAGGATCAACTCACGAAGCCCATCACCATTAGGCACACATACACGACCCTGCATCCTCAAAACACTGTCATCTCCAACCGTAATCTTCTTGTCATCACCATGTCGAACTTTGTCCCTAAGGACTATCAAGTGAGGTTCATCATACTGCCGATCTCTCATACACTCAAACAAGGAAAACCGAGTGACTGTACAATCTAGAACACGACTGGGCTCTGAAATATCCAACCTCACAAACTGATTGGCCAAAGTCTGAATGTTTAAAGCTAGCGGTCTCTCAGCAACTAGAATGAATCCAAGGCTGCCCATACTCACTGCCTTCCTTCTCAATGCGTCGACCACCATGTTGGCCTTTCCCGGATGATACAATATAGTGAAATCATAGTCTTTCAATAGCTCCAACCATCTCGTTTGCCTCAAATTGAGATCCTTTTGCTTGAACAAATACTGAATGCTGCAATGATCCGTGAAAACCTCACACGGCACGCCATAAATATAGTGTCTCCAAATCTTCAATGCGTGAACAATGGTTGCAAACTCTAAGTCATGGACAGGGTAATTCTTCTTATGAAATTTCAATTGACGAGATGCATATTCAATTACCCTGCCCTCCTACATCAATACCACCCCGAGCCCAACACGGGAGGCATCACAATACACCGTGTAAGATCCTGAACCTGATGGTAATACCAATACCGATGCTGAAGTCGATGCTATCTTGAGCTTCTAAAAGCTCTCCCCATACTCGTCCGACCATCTGAATGGGTAAGCCTTCTCGGTCAACCTGGTCATCGGGGCTACTATAGATGAAAATCCATCCACAAACCGACAGTAATAACCCTCCAAACCCAAGAAGCTCCTGATCTCCATGGCTGAAGTGGGTCTAGGCCAGTTCTTGACTGCCTCAATATTCTTAGGATCTACCTCAATACCCTCTACTGATACGATGTGACCCTCTACTGAATCCAACCAAAACTCGCACTTGGAAAATTTAGCATACAACTGACTGCCCCTCAAAGTCTGGAGCGCTATTCAGAGGTGTTTCTCATGCTCCTCCCGACTGCGGTAGTATATCAAAATGTCATCAATAAACACAATCACAAATGAATCCAGGTAAGGCTTGAACGCTCGGTTCATCAAGTCCATACATGCTGCGGGGGCATTGGTCAAACCAAAAGACGTCACCAGAAACTCATAGTGCCCATACCTCGTCTGAAAAGCTGTCTTAGGGACATCGGATGCCCTAATCTTCAATTGACGGTAGCCAGATCTCAAATCAATCTTTGAAAATAGCCTTGCACCCTGAAGCTGATCAAACAAATCGTCAATCCTAGGCAACAGGAACTTTTTTTTGATGGTGAATTTGTTCAACTGCCGATAATCTATACACATCCTCATAGATTCGTCCTCCTTCTTCACGAACAAAACCGGCGCACCCCAGGGCGAGACACTAGGTCTAATGAAGCCCTTATCAAGCAAATCTTGCAATTGCTCCTTTAATTCTTTTAACTCTGGTGGGACCATCTGATATGGAGGAATAGAAATGGGCTGAGTGCCCGGAGCCACATCAATGCAAAAGTCAATATCCCTGTCGGGTGGCATCCCCGGCAGGTCAGCAGGAAACACCTCGGGAAACTCACGAGCAACAGGTACCGAATCCATAAAAGAACCCTCAGGACTAGAATCACGAACGTGAGTAAAATAGTTCAAACACCATTTATCGACCATGAGACCCTTCATATAACAAATAACACTGCCAGAGGAATGACCAGAAGTCCATCTCCATTCTAATCGAGGTAAACCCGGGAAGGCTAATGTCACTGTCTTGGCGTGACAGTCCAAGATAGCGTAATAAGGTGACAACCAATCCATGCCCAATGACATCAAAATCAACCATATCAAGGAGAAAAAGGTCTACACTGGTCTCAAGACCCCCCAATAATGACCACATGCAAGCGATATACATGATCTACGATAATAGCATCCCCCACGGGCGTGGACACATATACAGGGGCACTCAAAGAATCACGGGGCACAACCAAATATGAAGATAAATAAGATGACACATAGAAGTACGTATACCCTGGATCAAACAGAACTCAAGCATCTCTATTAAAAATTGAAATAGTACTTGGTAACAGCATCAGAGGACTCCACCCCAGGTCTGGCTGGAAATGCATAACATCAGGGCTTGGGACCACCACCCTGAACCATGTCTCTAGGATGACCTCTGACTGGCAGGCCTCCACCTCTAGAAGCCTGACCTCCACCACCAATAATATGGCCCCTACCTAGAAATGTGCCTCGGGTCACCACAAGTATAACATGACTTCGGCTACTGAGACTGCTGGCAAGAAAACTGACCATGTTGACCTGAATAACCACCTTGATAACTCTGAAGAGGAGGTGCACTAATAGGAGCTGGCTGATCAGAATAAGACATGTAAGGGGCACGACAACCTGGGGCACCGTGGGATGCCTGAAGTGCTAAATGAAATGGCCTGGAAGGATGGCCTCTACCATAAGTACCCCGGCCTCCAGATGAGGTACCGCTGAATCCACCGGAATGCCTAAGTTTCTTGTCTGACCCCTGAACTCGCAATCCAAGAACCATCTCAACTCGTCTGGCCACATTGGCCGCATCCTGGAAAGAGATCTCGCTCCTCGTCTCCTTAGCCATCTGTAATTGATAGGCTGAGCAAGACCCTCATTAAATCTCCGCACCCTCTCTCTCTATGTGGGGACCAAAAGAACAACATGACGATCCAAATCCAGGAAACGAGTCTCATACTGAGTAACAGTCATGCTGCCCTACTGGAGACGCTCAAACTGACGATGGCGTTCCTCTCTAGTAGTGACAG